>AZYM01000310.1:0-14470 GCA_000611715.1 Scolecobasidium constrictum UM 578 | reverse complement strand
CTGATCGGGGGGAGTTGGCTGTCATGGTGTTGGAGTGCATCGTTGTCGGATGCAGATGGTGGTGGCTGCCCTGGGTTAGGCCCCGCGCGGCGAGCCATGGGGTATGCGCATACTTTTCGGCGACAAGTACGTGGTAATGATGAGTTTAATCATGTAATAGAGGAACAATACTCATCGTGTGGGAGGCGAGGAAGAAGACATCAACGCTGCGCGAGAGGCAGAGAGAGCAGTTTGTAGTCGCGGCTGTGGTAGGCTCAGGCTCCAGCTTAATCGTCACTTCCTTGCTGATGACTTTGGCAGTCACCGTCTGAAGCGCTGTCACATGATTCCCGTCTGAGTCGTCTCCAAGCTCTTCCATGTCCGTCGTTGACGAGAGTGACAAAGCAACGAAGGAAAGCCTCACATCTCCCAGGCACTCAAGACACTCCTGCCAGCGCAAAACGCACATTCTCATTATACTAAGAAGCCCCCACCAGATACCTTACACCGTAATATGACTCCCAAGGTAGCAAGCAAGTATCAAGCGTGCCCTCGCAGATGCCTGCCCACAGATAATCATCTCTTCCCACATCCAAGCAAGGCAAGCAAAGCAGCACTAAGCACGTTCACTGCCCAAACCCCGTAGCAAGCAAGCAATCTATCATTTCCGACATTCCTGCCCCTCTCTTCTTGATACCTCAACACAGGGGAGAAGGACATGCTCTAGCAGCACCCATTGTTCGAGTTGGACTGCACGCTCTGACCGGCGCCGATGTTGATCTTCTCCTTGTTCTGGCTCGCGGTGGCGCCCATGCGCTCCTTGATCTGCCGGGCCATGGTCAGGAAGGCTTGCTCGACGTTGCTCGCGTTCTTGGCCGACGTCTCGAGGAAGGGGATACCGAGGGAGTCTGCGAATTCCTGTTTTCCAATCATATCAGCCTCTTGCTTTCCCATACTCACTACTCTTCTCTTCTCTGGAGCATTTTTGAAGGAGGGAATGTTAGGAGGGATGCGCATACCTTGGCAACAGTATACTCCACCACCTTCTTATCCGCCATATCGCTCTTATTGCCCACAAGCAGCTTATTCACGCCCTCGGTAGCGTAGCGGTCAATCTCCTGCAACCACTGCTTGACGTTGTTGAACGAGTCCATGTCGGTGACGTCGTAGACGACGCAGATGCCGTGCGCGCCGCGGTAGTACGACGACGTGATGGTGCGGAAGCGCTCCTGGCCCGCTGTGTCCCACTGTGCGTTTCCTCTGGTTAGTGTGTGTGGGGGTGGGGAGTGGTGAGACGTACGATCTGCAACTTGACTGTCTTGCCGTCGAGCTCGATGGTTCGGATTTTCTGGTGCGCGGTGTTAGCACATCTCCTCTTCCTCTTCCTCTTACCACGTGCCTCTCCATGTTGTGGAAAGCAGCAGTGGCAAGGCAAGGCAAACTCACAAAGTCAACGCCAATAGTGGAGATGTAGCTCTCGGTGTAGGTATCATCCGCAAATCTAAGCAGCAAGCACGACTTGCCCACGCCCGAGTCTCCGATCAGGAGCAGCTTGAAGAGGTAATCGTATCTGCAGTCACATCGCCATTTAGTATGCGTTGTCCGTCTGTTGGGCGGCGTGCAGGCGGAGGGTGATCCGGAGTCGGTGAGGGGGAATGGGCGGGACTCTGTGGAGAAGATGGTGGTTAGCGAGACTGCTTTGTGAGGGCGGCGACTGCCATATTATAAGGGTGAGGAGGGTGAGGACGTACTACTCGGGATTCATCTTGCTATCGCTATCTTGTTCTTCTCACTCTTTCTTCAAACAGCGCAGTCAGTAACCACACTCCGTAATCTTCTTCTCTTGCGGTATGCGTATGCGTGTGCGTCGTGCGAAAGTGAGGAGCAGAGAGAGTGCGAAGGAGTGATGTCAGGTTCGTCAGTTAGGTATCTTTCGCTAGTTGGTGCAGGTGTACGAGATGCCCGAGCGTGCAAGTGTCTAAGCGATGCCTGCGCCTCAGCCAGTTGCCGCGCACGCACCTGATTGGGTGGGGCGTGTGACCCTGAGTTCTGCAAGTGAGAGTGTTCAGATGTCAAGATCAGATGAGCTACACGCCGGTGCTTGCAAACGACGTTTAATTTCTAGTTACCTGTTTCCTGGAATATGTAGGGAATTGTAGTCATCGTTGTGGTGGATGGTGTCATGTCCGCCTGTTGCCGCAAGAAAGCGACGGTCACGTGGTGAAGCCTTACAATAGTCATCAGTATCGGCTTGTTGGAGTTCATGGATGCACAACTACAATGATGAGAAGAGCTGAGTTGTGTTCTACTCTGAGTCTATGTGGTACTCTTCGAGCAGCATGCTTCCCACAGAAGCACCCCATATCGCAATTATGAACAAGAAAGAACATGCAGTCCCTTTTGCAAACCAGATCCGAAAGAACGCTCAATACCCACAAAGCGCCCGCCCCAAATCCCTCTCTGTCTATATCCCCTCCACCCCAATACTCCCCCTCACATCACCTTATTAAACGCCGGAATAAGCGTCTGCGCCAACCCCTCCACCCCAATACTCCCCCTCACATCACCTTATTAAACGCCGGAATAAGCGTCTGCGCCAACCAAAAGCTAAACACCAGCTTCGGCCCCGTCATCAGCAACTTGGGCACCAATCCCTTGAAGAACGCGCTCATGCCCTCATGCCTCGCCATATTACTGATGATCTTGAACCCGCTCTGCGCGTCCTCGAAATTGCGGTTCTGGATGCGCGTCTTGACCACGTCAAGTGGGGCGCTGACGATGAGCGAGGCCGACGCGCCCGCGATGGAGGCCACGAAGTTTTGCGTCCAGGTTGCTGCGTTGTAGTCTTCCAGAGCGTAGATGTATTGTTTTGCTGCTGCGGAGCCGCCGAAGAGCTGCGTCCCTTACGTTAGTTGCTGTCCTGGTAGATGTTGTGGATGGCATACCGCAAACGAGCCCGGCGCATTCCTCGCCGCCGTCCATCCCCATCCCCGATAAAGCCCAAACCCCTCATCCCTAATGATCCTCAACACACCCCGTCCCCTAAACGCCTCCGGGTTCGTCTGCCTCTTGATCTTGAGCACATCCAGCGGGAGAATCACAATCTCGCCAATCCCAATCAGACTGCCCGCCGTGGCATGCATGATGGCCTTACCATTACCCCGTCCGAATGTAGCATCGAAGTCGTCCCCGTAGTTCTTGGCGAGGAAGTCGCGCGCGAAGGGCTGCCCGCCGTACTTGTAGACGCGCTGGAGGACTTTGTAGGCAGCGGCGTAGCCGAGGCCGGGGAAGAGGGAGAAGAAGCGGGTTGTAACGGAGGCGGAGGCGGTTTCGCGGAAGACGACTTGGTTGAGTTGGGAGGCGGAGGTGATCTGGTTGGGAGGATTAGTATGGTGTGCGCTGGACGAATGGAGTTGGTGGATGGTACCTTGCCGTAGTTGCTCATTAATCGCTTTGCTGTGGTGTCGACCTACGGCATCGTCATTCAGTCACTTGCTCTAGTAATCTGACGAACATAGTCCAACGCGTACCGGATGGAAGACCATGAGCTCAGCAATACCAGCGCATCCTGACAGCCATCATCAGCATCTCCCGTTCAATTGCTTCCTTGCAATCATGTACCTGCTCCCAAGAACCGCGCAGACGTCGACTCCTTTTTAAATTCCTTCGCCGACGCCTGCGGCGCAAGCGCATTCCCAGCCTTCACGGCTGCCTCCTGCGGTGACGGTATCGATGGGGACATGGTGTGTATATGGTGCGCTCAGAAAACTTGAGAGTGAGTGACAATTGCAATGAGGGACGGATCTGGGGAGTCTGCAATGGCAAGCAGCCAATGAATAGGGCAAGGGTAACGAGGGAGCTACGAAAAATTTCTTGAGAAGCACGCACGCGTGATGATGGACGAGCTGCAGAAATGTCGTCCGTATCCTTCCCTCAACGGGAAATTTTGGAGGAGCCCGAAGCAGTGACAGGGGTCTGGGAGACCCACATGTCTCCGAGTCCGCAGTCGGCCTCCTCGTGATCGTGAGCTTCAAGACAGCTACGACTTTTTCATTGTCCTCACCCAAAGATGCACTGAAAATGTGTTCGTCGAGCCCACTCATGTTGGACATCTAGCTGCCGACGTGGTTGGAGTCGAGCACTCCGGTTGCTCGTGTCGCGTTGGGGCTAGCAAAGACATCGATACGTTCCCACAAGCACATCTCGAGGACGCCAGAAGTGCGGAAGCATATCGCCATGATCAAAAGACATCTACGTACAATCTCTCCGACGCACGATATTCTTGGGCTTGAAGTACAAGCTCGCAGTTGACCCATCGAGCACGTGACCTCTCACGTTTTCGGTGACATGTACAGTCCCATGTCCTGAACGTGATGGTCTAGTGTCTCTTCAGCGATGTCTGTGGTAGAACCTGGCGCAGGGGCCGTCTATTACACAGGCACAAGAGCCTCATAGCCCAAGTCGTTCAGTTGTGTAGGCAGACGTGGCTTGGCAGCCAGGAGCACGAGAGGTAGAGCACGATGAGTGAAAATGACAGTGACTTGAAGGAGTGATTGCTTGTGCTGATTCTCAAGCCAAAGCTCTTAGCTCGACCTTCTTCGACTTCACAGGCTTGGAACTGGCAATCCTCCAATGGATAGGCTCCCCTACATGCTCAGAGAGACATGCTGAGCATGAGCCTACACCTGCCGCGACCCACTAATCATGCCAGAGTAGGATTACCCATGGCCTATGTAGAAGAATGCTCAGGTTTCCGCTGAAAGGACAAGCTGCGCACTCTGACGGCCTCGCTTGACCCAGTTCATGTAGTATTGGACTGGTACCCTCCGTGGAGCCATGTTTGTGTACAGGTTTCGGTGATAATGAACCAGGTAGAGAACTCGATGACCTCTTAAAAGCTCCTCGTCGGCCATGGGTTACGGTGTTAAGTCCAAGGACGATGGTGCAACACCCTCTAAAAATTGCAGTGGTCAGCTCGTGTCGATGATTGTATGGTCCAAGGGAAGCAGTTGTAATAGTTTTCATCGACGCCAACAGGCCTTGCGTGAGCCTCGTCCTGGTCTGCGCTTGCCCAAACGTACTCGTGGCCGTGCACGTGGGACGCAGTCGCACTTGCCATCTCGCTCTCAGAACACTAAGAATGGCAGGCGCGACAATGTGACCCCAAAATTTCGATATCATCACCAAAACCTCTACAACTTCATAAAATTCACAAATGTTGCGAAGTCTTTCTTTTCCTTGCTTTTCAACACCAGGAGGACCCACAAAAACACCGTGATGGCCAGGCGAACTCGCCAAGCACCAATTGCGTGAAAAACGAATTCAAGCGCCTCGGCGTGCTGATGTTACCTGCGTTTTGAGAGTGGGATAAAAACTTCTATTACTCTTCACAACCCGAAAAGGCCGGCTACCGGTACCGTTGGACGAATTCCCTCCCTGGTGTTGTTGCAACCAGATTTCTGGGCTCCCGGCCAAGTCTTGCAGATCTTGCGGGACGAGACGAGATCCAACCACAAATATAAATCCGGGTCCCTTGTACACCTTTGTGCGCTCTGTGCGTGCCATCTAGTCCCAGGTCTTCTATACATCGTGTCCGAGCCCATTGGTGTTCGATTTCCTCCTCGGAGCTATTCATTGGGGACGTTGAGAGTTGTCCTTCACCAGATCTGAGCGAGCCAACATGCTTCGATCCGGAATCTACAGCGCGCTTGTTGCGACCGTCGCAGCCCAGTCTGTGACCTCGCCGACTCCCACATCCACGGGCGTCGACCTAGCCACTATCACTGCCGTGACCTCGTGTCACCCTCACGGGACCGTGCAGTATTGTATGCATGGCACGAACGAGTACGAAGTCTTGGTAACAGCTACCGCCACCGAGGAGCTCCCCGCATCGTACACCGGGTGCCATGCCCACGGAAGCAGCGAGCTGTATGTATGGCATGACTTACCCGGGTTGTTCACGTGCTGACTAGTGTTAGATGGTGCTTGACCGGAGATGGCGGCGAGTTCGAGTTACGGGCTGAAGGGTAAGACGCTTACTTCCAACTCTTCGATGGGCAGGACTGATCCACTGTAGTGCAACAGCCTCAGCAGAAGAGGAAGAGCCAGCAGCAGAGACTGGTGGAGAAAACTGCCACTTCCATGCAGGCATTGAGTACGGCAGATCAACGGCTTCCTGGAGAAATCTGCTGACTTCGTAACAGACATTGCGTTGGTGCTGGTGCCGAAGAGGAGGTGAGCTGCGAGAGAGTAGACAGAGAGTACAATAAGGGCCTTCGAATTGGTCTCATCTTCGTCATGCTCGCGACGAGTGTCATTGGTGAGTGAACACTAATGCTCTACATGGGAAGTATTCGGCTGACTTCCACCGTAGCGGTCTTCGGCCCGATGATCTTGACAAAGTTCTTCCGTTTCAATCCCGACAGCTTCGTTCTGGTTGTCGTCAAACAGTTCGGCACAGGTGTCATTGTATCGACTGCATTCGTTCATGTAAGTCTAGCGCTCTCATGTTGAATTGAGATGTCGGATACTGACTTCATTAAGCTTTTCACACATGCTCAACTCATGTTCTCAAACCCTTGCCTAGGAGAACTAGGCTACGAGGCGACGACTGCGGCTATCCTCATGGCAGGAATCTTCATCTCATTCCTGATCGAGTACTTCTCGCACCGAATTGCCGCCTCGAGACAGATGACAATGCATTCGCATGGACACTCGTTCACGACCACGACAGTCGACGCGAATAAGGAGACCGCGACTCCATCTCCAGACATGGCGTCCTCGGAAGTCTCGCTCACCGAGCACCAGAAGAATAAATCAGATGCCCTCAATGCTCTTGTGCTGGAGTCTGGCATCCTCTTCCATTCTCTGTGTAAGTTTCAGCGTCATCGCATTCGAAGAGGCATTGCGTCTCTGCGTTAGCCTGAGCAGGACTGATAATGACACAGTGATCGGCATCTCCCTCGTCGTAGCCGGCGACTCGGTCTTCGGCACGCTCTTCGCGGTCATCGTATTTCATCAGATGTTCGAAGGCGTCGCACTCGGCTCGGTCATCGCACAACTGAAGGGCACATCCTACCTCAAGAAGTCTCTCATGGCGAGTGCGTTCGCCTTGGTGACGCCAATCGGCATGGCCATCGGCGTCGGCGTCCTCGAACACTTCAACGGCAAAGATCCAAGCACTTTGATTGCGCTTGGCACGCTGAACGCGCTATCAGCGGGTATCCTGGTGTGGGTCGGCGTGGTGGAGATGTGGGCTAAAGACTGGCTTGCTGGTCCATTAGCGCACGCAGGCTGGATGAAGACCGGCCTGAGTCTGTTCACGCTGATGTTGGGCATGGCGTTGATGAGTCTGCTGGGCAAGTGGGCATAAGTCACAGCATCCTGACGGCTTATCTGAATGAGCATACGAACACGATAATAGACGGATAGAAATGCTCGACATGAGCATGGTGAACGACATCGAAATGTATATGGGATGGCTCCGAGAGGCCACAAATGACACAAGTCATACGACAAAAGAGCGTGATTGATTGTCTATCGTAGGTCCTGCTTCCGCATTTCCATCTCATATGCATATGCCATTCTTAATCGAGGTCGCGATGATTTAGTGCTGGCACGGAGGGTCAGTAAGGGTGTATAGAGGCACAAGAGATTGACCTACGCCGCACGAGCTGCAGCTGCAGCCGTCACAGCTACCAGCGCAGTTGGTGCAAGAGGAGCAAGAGCTGGAGGAAAGTCAACATTTCGGACTGAAGTACACGCATGGCTTGCTCACCAGGGAGACATCTTGATGATTCTGGTCGAGATGGTGTTCTGAGTGACTGTTTTGGCTGTCTGATGGTCTGTTTGAAGTTCTTTGTCAGATGTCAGCTTCGAGAAGAGATACAGCAGCCTATAAATACTGCCTTCTCGTGAAAGGATTGCAACTGCGGGGTATCGTAGGCTGGCGAGCGAGTGGCAGACGCATACATCCCACGCATGCCCTCAAGTGACCATGCAGGAGTGGAGATCACAGCTGTGAGGCGTGCCTATCAGGCTCGACCGGGAACTTTTGATAGTCCAATCGTGTGGGCAGTTGCGTAGCACTCCAACCCTTGGGTACGGCTGGACAAGTCCGCTCTGCCGCTCCTGCATTTCCTGCAGAATGGCAGGACTAATCAGAATCTGTTTCTATGAGTTGATCGCTCTTCTGACACCGCAGGTAGAATCAGCATGGGTGGCATCGCCATGGTCGGAGTAAGGTTCGGCCCTAGCTTGCCGACGGGCATTACCAGATCGAGGAGCGGAAAGGGCCGATTTGGAGCTAATCGCAGCTGTGGTGGCAAGTGGTATGGAACAGCGCGTGATAGGACTGTCATCTGAGGTTATCGCGGCTATTGATCGTGACATTCCTTCGTCCTTGATTGTGACAAGAAGATTCGAGCTTGGTCATCCCACCAGGAAGAGCGCCCCTTCGTCACAGTGGAGTGAGCCAAAACATTAGGCACATGGCACAGTTCTGTTGGGATGAAGCTCCATGTATTTCATGCAGATCTGCATGCTGTATGCGTGCTGCTTGAAAGGTACAACGTGATCAAGGACGTTGCCTCCGAACTCGCTTGCAGCAGTAGATGGACATTTTCTGGACGATGAGAGGCTCATTGCCTTGGCCTCGCAAATGATACGCTACCAAGCGTTGGCTCAGTGCAGCGATCCTTGCAAGACAGCGTGAACTCTTATAAGCAGACCCCCTTGCACGATAGCCAGCACGAGCATGGGGGCGCATCGTGGTGTGGTATGAGCTAAAGCGCTACGCAACGGCTGCAGAAGATTCGTGTAGCCGTATAGCCGTACTCAGTGAAGTCTGTCTCACTGATCACGAGGCGGTTCGGATCACCAGTTCCTGCTTGAGAACCCGACCATCGCGATGGAACAATGTTGATAAGTCGCTCAAAGTACAGTCTTTCAAGTCTTTTCTGTCACCTTCGCGTGGCGATGTCGAGACGATTACGCGGCGGCATGATGACACGTGACCTTCTGGCCTTTGCTCGAAGGTCATTGTGAGCATGAGGAGAACACGATCGAGATAGTGCCTAATGAGGATCTATTCGGCATTTGGACAGTGAGAGAATGGTCATGCTGGTTGAGTGCCTGGTTCAGAAAGGTGTTCACTTGCTGGTCACTTTGGCTTCGCACGGACCAAGAGACTTTGCCAAATGTGGATCATGTCGACGATGACATGCTTTGACCTCGATCTCAACTCAACTACAACATGGGCTGCAGTGCTCATCTGGTAGTCCGGCTTCTTTCAGGCCGCCTCTATGGGGTACTTGGCATGGTCTCACTTTGTACAGCGAAAGCAGAGAAGCGACGCGACGATGCATAGCACGCGAACGATGGATTGTATCTCGAGATGTCATCTTGCATTGCCCAAGTAAAGTACATCATGATCCTCCTTCCTCTCTCCATTCCTGCTGCCTGCCATATCCAGTCGGTCTCCAACCAAAACTATTTGGTGATTAGCGGGTCGCGGTGGATGGAGGACGTACCTGCAAGTTTCCGTGAAGCCGATTGCCCAAATGTGCCATGAGAACTGCCGCACAGGAAGAGATGAAATGGAGAAGGAACTTACCAGAAATCCAACCCCTCCTACAATGGTCCATAGGACTTGTGCTGAGGCTGCCAACAATGATGCATAGAAGGCGTCAGACATGCAATACAACGACTAGCACACAACAGTAAGATAAGACAATAGCAACAGAACGCAGCAGAAGCAGAACGCAGCAGAACAGAATACAGCAAAACAGAACGCGACACCAACGACAAAGTAACAGCATCAGGACACCTCAGCTCTGCCAAACAGCAGCAACAGCAACGCAGAACGCCCACGCTCAGAAGCTTGGTATTCTAAGTGTACAGCGGCCAGGGACTCTGACCACGGCTTGAGCCTCAACGGACTGAGCGCCGTCGTTTGATTGCATGATGGATACGGTCAGTCGCTGCACAGGGTAGCATGCAACGAAGCTGACAAGTTGGAGACTCGGTCTGGTACCTTCTGATTCTAAAGACTCCCGAAAGAGAGGGCACAAGATCTTGAATCGACAGGTACTTCCACCTGTCTTGAATGGGGCGAGGTAGAACACGTCCGTGAACAAGTGCACCAAGCATACACCCGTCTGGTTCGTCGTCCCCATATGCCAGGTCAATTTTGCCAAGGCAGCCCGAAGGTCACCTAGGTAGCCTCAAGCCACCGAAAAGTTTGGGGAGAGGAACTACACGCTCCTGGAGTCGACAGCGTCATGTGATGCCCAAAGGCATAGTCCACCCTTGCTGTCTGTACGCGCTCGCGTTACTAAGGTCCGTCTTAACCAGGTGCCTCACCAGTCAGACTTCCCGTCGCCCGTCGACTTGCATTTCACAGAGCAGTGTCACAACAAGTGTGAGTGACCCCGTTTTGCCTGCGGAGGTATTGAACTACGATTGCAAGCAGCCGCGCTCTCACTACCGGTCCCCGTCAAGGAACAACATTACTTGTGCCCGAAGCATCTAGCCAAGAGAGAGGGCAGTCGGTGAACTCTCACATATCGTCAAGCTCCGCCTCACGCTTCACCTGAACGATTGCGGATGAACCTGTGTCGCGAAGTCAGCGTTGCCGTTGCGCGGGTGCAAAATCACAAGCGTTGGCAATTCTCATGGCATTCGTCCTCCTCTTGTGATGTGTTGTATCGATTCGGAAAGTGGGAAGACGAAAGTCGAGAAGAAGTTGGTGGTGTGGTTGAAGATTGTGAAGTGAGGAACAAAGGGAAAGAAGAAGGCCGTGGAAGCAAATATCATTGTGCGTTGGTGCCTGACCGCCGACACCTTGCTAAATCACCCTAGTCGGTGCTACTGATGTCGTCACCGCTCGATGGTTGCCAGGGCCTTGCACTGAGCTGAGAAGCGTGCCGCGACCATACGCGACAACCACGGAATGACACTTCAGGATCGAAGGATTTGTCCATCGCTCTTCAGACGGAGCCTCAATACACTGCGATTTCTTCCACAGCAGAAAGGTCAGCGATTGTGCTTGTCTTTTAGGATTGGTCATGGTGTCGAAGCGCCTTCCCAGATGCAACACGCGCGTTTGCTCTGAATTCCCATGCTCTGCAGAATAACACAAGCTCCACACGGGAGCAGCGAAGGCAATTTGGTTCATAAGCGCGAGTGCGCTCAGCGCAGCCGTTCTGATCACAACACTTTTTTGTTGCCGCGCGTGCATCGTCAGTGCTGCAACGGGCTACATGCAATCCCAGCCCTTGAGGAACATCACTAACTAGAGCCCCAACATGAAATGTGAGGAATATTATGACTTCACTAAACACCTATGGCTTCGAACGAGAAATATTGGGTCTTTCGACTACGAAGTCAGGTGGAGCTCGCGCGGCTTGCATGCGAAAGCAAAATGACCAGGCTCCAGGCAAGCCAACACGAAAGCTCCCATCATTTCATTCCCATCAATATTTAGCGACCTCCACAAAGGCCACGCTATGCTAAAACTCCATCTTAAGAGCGATAGAAGGCTCCCCACTCTCCTCCCTAACCTCCTCCCTCCTCTTCGGTCCCCCCTCCCTAAGCACTCTCTCCAGAAACCCCCTCTGCTCGTTACTAAATCCACTCACCGTACTACGGAACACAGCCTGCTCCGCAGCAGCAAGCTGCAGCACATTCGCCGCGACGTCTCTATACGTTCCTGCTCCTTCGTTGGAGGCACGCGCGAGCAAAGCAGGCAGCACGAGCGCCATGGCTATCGGTGCCTTGTCCTTGCCCATAGTAGGGACCCAAGATGCGAGAGCGGCGGTGATGAGCGCGCGAGACTCGTCTAGCCCCTCGGTCTCGGCAGGCTGCGTGATGAAAGTGATGAGGTGCGGGATCAGTAGTGCACCAATCGCCTCGTCTGCCGGACTGCCTCTGTTCGCAAGCAGGAGACTGCGCACGCAGCTTGCCGCTACCTTGGAGGGAATGCGATTTTCGAGGCAGTCGATGAGTTCGGCGACGAAGCGCGCGAGCAGTATATCCGAGGGATCGAAGACACCGCTCACGCTGGTGAGCAGGATGGTGCTAGCCAGGAGCGCATTCTTCTCGCACTGCACGGCGGCGTCAAACTCGCGCTGCTGAGCCTTCTTGAGGACAGCGAGGAAGCGGGTGAGCGCGCTGCGCAACTGGGTGCTCGTCTCGGTGTTTGTGGATGCGCCGGAGTTGGGGCCAGCGATGCTGGTGAGGAAGCGCTTGAGGATGGGTAGGGCCTGCGGTACAACTGTAGCTTGACATGAGGGCGTGGCGAGGATCGTGGCGAAGACGTGGAGGATGCAGGCGTGCAGGTCCGTCTTGATGACAGCAGGATAGACGGCCGACGCGTCGACGAGCGCCGTTAGCGAGAGCGACAAAAGCGCGATCGCTTCGTCATTGAGCTCGTATCGCACTATACCCAGATCGTTAGGCCCACCTCCACAACCAGATAGCGATAAGCACGAACCTCTATTCTTGTCCTCCGTCAGATTCGGCACCAGCCCCGCAAGCACCAACACAATAATCCTCGTCAACTCAAACATCTGATCAATATCCTCACTCAGATTTCCCTCCTCGCCCTCCTCCCCTTCCTCCAATGCAACCCCCCTCCTCGCACTCGGATGCCCCAAGCACAGATTCCTTGCAATCTCCACAACCACCGTCTGCACGCTCAGACTCTCCGTCAACACCAGCCGATCCAGCATATCCGTCGTCTCCGCAAACACGACCTCCCCATAGATAGCCTGCCCACTCACGCTCGGCCGCAGAATCTTCTTCAGCGCCTGCAGCACCTCCAGCATCTGCGCTTTCTTATCTGCTGAGGAGATTGTCTCGGAGGAGCTACCGCTACGACCGACGAGCGCCTCGAAGGCGAGCCCGAAGAGCACGAAGAAAAAGGCCACGGGCTCGTCGCGGTAGTTTATTTCGGCGCCTTTAGTGGGGTGGGATACTTGCGCGGGGCCAGCGTTATTGCCGATTTCGTCGACGCGGCCGTCGAGGGCGTCGAAGACGAATTCGCTGTCTTCTTCGATGAGACTGGCGATGGCGTCGACGAGTTGGAGCCAACTTCCCTGATAGAAGCGGAGAAGGGTGTCGCGGTTTAGCGCCGCGTAGACGGAGTCGAGGTTCCCGCTTAAGCCTGCTGTGTTCGGTCCGCCTGCTGCGGTAGAGACGTCTGGCTCGAATCTCAGGCGCGAGTACTCTCTCAGACTTGCCAGCCAGAGTGGCGTTAGCTTCGCGATATGTGGCTTAAGCACTTCCTTGAGGTACGTCTGCTCCGCGCTCGCGATCTGCAGTTCCGCCCACGCAGAGAACACACTCATCTTGACCATGACAAGCGCATTAGAGCTCAAGCCCTTCAGCTCACCGATAGCAGCGCTCTCGCCCTTCGATGCATCGGAGAAATTCTCCAACGCACCCACGAGTAATTTGAGGATTCGTCCCATCCTCTCAACATCCTTGACAATACCCGTAGCAATGAATGTAGCACACACGCTCACAGCCATAGCAGCGAGCTCTGGGCTCGAGTCCGCTGCAAAAGCCGGTGTCAGAGCAGATCCAATCTGCGCCTGGTACTGCTCAAGCAGACTTGCTTCCGCGAAGTCGGGATCAGGCGTCTTCCCGAACAGTCGCAAGACCTGATCTATGATCTTCAACCCTCTTAGGCGAAGCTCAACCACACCAGCAGTAGACGCGCTGAAAGCGATGCGCACCACATCAGCGATCCGTGATTGGAGAGCTTGGTGAGCGGGCGTGTCCGTGGAGTCTGTCGTGATGGCCACCTGCGTGATCGTGCTCAGTAGACTGTGAAGCAGATCCATAGCAAACGTCCTCGTCTGCCACTTGAGGTACTCCGAGCTCGTCGACGCGGGTGCAGCATCATCGCCTTTCCCTGCACTGGCCGCAAAGCCAGCCACTTCCTCATCCTGTAGATCGGTCGGTCCAGCTGTAGTCTTCGTCGCCGCAGTAGTCTTACTCGCATCGTCCTTAACAGTGAGTTTAGTCAACACGCCGTTACACCGCGCGACCCACGTCGCGGTATCTTCCAAGCCCGTCTGCGCAAGCCAATTCCGCATGATGTTCTTGACCACATCCGCCTCCTTCCCCTCCGGCGCCGCATTAAGCACAAGCCACAGCTTATCTTCCAAGCCCGGCTCAGCGGTCCTCACAACTTCATCCGCATTCCTCCTCATAGTATTATGCAGCCCATCCAGCGCCATCTGCCTAATCCTCGGCAACGGGCTATCCAAACCCTTCTGCAGCGTCCGCACATAAGCAGGAAAGTCCATCTGCCCCGGCGCATACAAACTCCAATGCTCCAAACAATTCAGGCTCTCAACAAGCACAAGTTCTTCGTCCTCCGTCTGGAACTGTGCGATCAGACCAAGAACCAGATCACGCGCTTTACTAGCGTCCTGCAGGTCAGGACCGAGGACATTAACGATGCTGTCGATGCACCTGGCTA
>AZYM01000309.1:0-52456 GCA_000611715.1 Scolecobasidium constrictum UM 578 | reverse complement strand
GCGTCGGCATGTCGATCTCGAAGTTGCTTGCGCCGAGGGCGGCGGCTTCGGCGTTGTGGCTATCGGACATGTAGAGGCCTGCTGCTAGGCCCAGTGTGCCAGTGACGTAGGGGCCGAAGTTGAAGTCTGCGCTCTCTGCTACGCGTGTGACGCTTTCGAGGGCCCAGAAATGTACGGAGGGGTGAGGGTCACTGGACAGGCTGTTTAGGACGCCCAGGATCTTCTTGAGGTGGAAGGATGCCGTCATGCCACCAAGCTGGGCATATATGCTTCCGAGCGCGACGGCGCAGCCACTTCGCGCGATCGGATCGCGGTTCTTGACGATATGGTCGATGAGGTCGTCGACTTCCTTGACGGTGAACGCATTTCCTGCGCTGCGACAAAGTCTACCAAGGGCTTGCGCAGCTACGTTCCGCAGACATCCATCGGGACTGAGCAAGAATCCTCGGAGCAGTTCGCGCATAGCTTTCTCCACGCCCTCATGCTGCACGCTTCCAGGTGCAAGGCTCGTCTCCTTGCTCGCCACTTTCAAGGCTGAGAACAGCGCCGCGGCAATGTTGACACACATCGCGGCCTTCCGAGCAGGATCTCTGTTCAGGTCACCAGCCGATAGGAACGAGCTCAACTGCTCCAGGATACTCTCCTGCACTTTCGCGCCTTGAAGAGGCAAGCTCGTAGCAAACAGCTGTACGGCAGCATCGACAACTTGCGTGGCAAGAGGCATCTCCTGACCTTTTCCCTCCGTTGCTGCATCTCTGTACAGTGCAAGTGAGTCGTGTTCTCTTGCGGTGCAAGTCGGCTGGCTGAGGAGATGATCTACTTCAGCTTCGAGCCCGCGTTTCGTGAGCCAGGCCTGCCGCTCTCCGCGGTCCACTTCTCCAGGTAAGGGCTGGATGTCAAAGCCTCTGACCAAGCCTGTGACGCCGAATCCATAGTTATCGCCTAGATCCCATATGCTCTCGAATGTACCTGCTTGCATGGCAATGCTCGCGCTGAGACTCGGTGCGTAATTTTCAGGATTGGCGAAACAGGTGATTGCCAGGGGCAGCAAATTCGATTGCAGGAGTGCTTCCGTGCTACCGACTGGCCCATCAATCAGAAGTCGCGTGTAGCATTGCAGGACGCGTCTCCGAACCATGAGATCGAAGTCTAGAAGCTGCAATGTTGGCGCCAATTTCTGATTCGGGTCTTCTGTCGTCTTCTTGGATGGCATGCTGCTCAAGAACATGGCAGTATTTTGCAGCATTGCTGCTAATCGTTTCGTGACGTCTAGTGTCAATATTCGTGAGTTGTATTGTAGGAACGTGAGAATGGATCCGAGAGCGCACTCTCGAACATGCGCAAGGAAGCTGAGCTCGAGCATCGTTCGACTGGAGATGTTGTCTCTGTTCAATGGCTTTGGGAGCGCGTTCTTCCACAGAAACAAGAGTTGCGACAAGTGTATCTTGATGAAATTCGGGCCGAGAGACATCAGACCACCAAGCAGGATGTATGCCACCTGGATCTGGGTGCTCGAGACTTTGAGGTCCTGGCTTCCACTGGACTTGAGTAATGTGGTTGCTTGCGTCAATACGCGCGAGTACACATCCACAGAGCCATACAGCGGTTGCGTGGCAGAAGTGCTCAATACTGCACTGAGACCGTTGGCGTAGCCCACGCATCGTCGTGGACTACCTCTCGCGCTTCCAAGCAGACTCAGCTCTCTGTTGACGCTGTTCATGCATATTGTCACTGTCGCAAGGAGCTGTTGTGGACATGCCGACACAAACGCTCGCAAGCAAGCTGCCGTGTGGACCTGCACTGTGTAGCTGGGATGCTGCAGGACCTGTAGAAGTGCTTCTCGTACGCTTTCGCTGATCCCTGACACGGCGCTCCCCAGACCCGCCATCAGGCTCGCCAATGCTGACAGTGCAGCCGTCAATGTGGTCTTGCTCGGTTCAGGTCGCTCTTTGATCGCTTGTGGGTAGTCCTTCAATATGTCGTTGACCAAGAAATTGGCAGCATTCAGCTGTGCACTCTCGCCAAGGAGTTGCTTGCCAACTACCTCCTCGAGGATCAAGGCCACGAACCGACGTGTCAACAGGAGTCGATATCGATTGTGCGTGATGCTCGCATATCCAAGCAGATACGCAAACAGATGTCGCGCGATTGCTGGGTAGTTGTGCTCCACCGTAGCCTCGCCAATTCCTCGCAATATCTTGATGTAGCACTGTACAAGCCCTGCTCTTGCTCTATTGCTCGTCGCAGGCTTGACATAGTGATCGCTCAGTTGTCTCAGCAATTGCAGTAGCGAGAATGAGAGCAATGTCGCGGGCTTGCTTGGTGCCGGCGAATCGGGT
Organism: Scolecobasidium constrictum UM 578; assembly: GCA_000611715.1. Lineage (NCBI taxonomy): Eukaryota > Fungi > Ascomycota > Dothideomycetes > Venturiales > Sympoventuriaceae > Scolecobasidium > Scolecobasidium constrictum. The sequence continues at coordinate 50,117 of AZYM01000309.1, read as the reverse complement.
CGCTCGATCTCATCGTCCTCGCCGTCCATCTGTCCCACTTTCGTGTTCCGCTTCTTCGGCTTCTTGATTTTCGGTACGGCTTCTTGCACTGGGGTCTCCGAGTATGATTTGACCAGTGCTGCTGAGTAGCAACCTGCCGCTGCTCGTCGTACATTTGGCGAGGAGCTGTCGATAGCTTTGAATACCGCTGACTGCAACTTCTCAAAGTCGGCACTGTTGTCGAAGAATGGCGTATGCGTGATCAACTGCTCCAAGCACCAACATGCTCTGGATTGCACAAGCAGTGATGCGTCCTTGTTGCAAGCCTGTCGTGCCGCCTTCCATACATCTCTTGCCACATTCTCATCTGCGCTGGCTCCAATGCCGACGAATACCCTCCCCAGTGCCTTGAAGATGCCCGCTCGAAACCCAGTATAATTCGCCGCAGCCTTGATACTCCTCAGCAAAGCCGTGCAAGCCAGTCCACTCAGATTGATCGCGCTATCCCCCGCTGCCTCATACACACTCCCCAGAACATGCACAGCAGCGTGCCGACACACCGCATCCTTCTCCTTCGCATTCACCACAGCAACCAACTCATTAATACTCTCAAACAGCAACTTCCTATCCCCCTTGCCCAGTACACCACCCAGCGCCCTCCCCAAATTATTCCGCACGACTCGTGACGGCGCGGGAGAAGCAAGGTTTATTATGCTAAAGACCTGCTTCTTGATGTAGATCTGGTGGGCGGAGGCGCCGTCGGCGTCGAGGTCGGTGACGAAGCGGGAGAGGTCCGCGGAGAAGGTGAGGAGGTAGAGGTCTTGCTGTTCTGAGGGGAGGGCGTGCAGCTTTTTTATGTCGAGTTCGGGGTTTGTGCTTGTGTCTTTTGCGCTGGAGGAGCCATTCGTTGTGGTAGAGGGGGTATCGTCTCCTGCGGCGAGTGTCGTGGAGCTCATTGTGTGTGATGTCGCGTGCGCTATATGTTGGGAATTGTAGGAGGAGAGAACTTCGAGATCAAGAGAAGTTACACATTGAGAATTGCTTGTTCGCTCTGAATATAGTTCTAAAGTTTATGCATAGCTGCTGTGACTTCCCTGCGCATGCGATCTGGCAGGTCCGAGTCGAGCTCCGCAAAAGTGGGTCCTCTTCTTCGAGTTCATCTCAGATGAGGCCACGGCTAGCAACCTATCTTCTTCATTCAAAATTTGTACATACAGACCAGACATGTCCATTAGACGTGCAAGATCGAGGCTTGCGCCTCTACGTGCTGTGTGACAGATCTTGCGCTGCATGCAGTGAGGCAGTGCCCAAGCTGCACGTCGCAGCCTTGCGGCAGCCAGCGCATATGCAGCCATAAATTCTACAACCTCCCCAAAGACTTCTGAGCCTTAACACCCTTACATTCGGAAATCCTGGCATCGTTTCTGAAGCTCAAGACGCAATCATGACGCGTTCTCAGCCTCACAACTACGAAGCACTTGACCCGACCTCCAAAAGCATCAGGCTGCTCACACTAAATCGAGACGAAGACGGCAAAATCCACTGCACAACATCAACTCACGAGCTGGCCAGCGCACCGCCATTTATCGCCCTCTCCTATGAGTGGGGATCAAAGCGACGACTGCGGAAGACGATAAGACTCAATGGAAAAGCAATCCAGATCCGACGAAACCTTTGGCGTGTCCTTGAGATATTCGTCACGCACGGTTGGCCCAAGGAAGTGCGACGCGATATTGAATACATCTGGATCGATGCGTTGAGTATTGACCAGAGTAATGTCAAGGAACGGAATCACCAGGTGGCCATGATGGCGAAGATCTACTCTCAGGCTGAGCATGTCATCTCGTGGATTGGACCAGCGGACAGGCATTCGAGCGACTGGATCATGCGTGCCGCAAATGATCTCCGCATACCCGATGGCATGGTTGTGAAGTGGGCATTAGATCGCACAGAGGCAATGGAGATTGCTACACAGAATCAATGGGATTTCCAACACGCTCCTTTGGTCCATATCAAAAGCCGAGGAACCGACAACACAATATTTGCCAGATCATACTGGGGCCGCCTCTGGATAATACAAGAAGTTCTATTGTCGAAGAGTTGTGTCGTGATTTGTGGGTCGATGTCTAGCAACATGAACTCCTTATTTCAGCTATACTCTGTGCTCCGACATTTAATTCCATGTGTTCCTCCATGGGAAGGGGATCATACTGGACATTTCGTGGAGATTAATTACCAGGCCGAGTATAAGTCCGCGAACAAACCCCTTCAATTGGCCCATACCTTCGCATGGCATGACTGCGACGACGAACGAGACAAGGTCAATGGACTTGCGGGTCTCTTTGACTTCTTCAGCCATGAAGCTTCTGAGCATGGAGACAAGTGGCAGGTAGACTATAGCGAAAGCACCGTGGGCACACTATCTCGGTTTCTTGAGACCTTTTCGCCAACATCTGGAACAGAGCGTTATCCCCCTTGGCAGATCACCCGTATCAGTGCGAGCATGGGCATCCAACCACGCGCTATCATGACGGCAACGCTTCTGCAGCATGCCAGAGATCGACTGCGCGAATCGAATACAAATCACGTTTCAGAGCACTGGTATGCGAGATGCCTCGACTATACAGAACGGCCACTTTCTGTCCACGATTGGCTATGGTTGAGCGGGAAGAAGCATCGGCACGTTCCTTTTTGGGTTATCAGGGATCTCCTGCTTGAACCATCCTTCTTGCTGATCGACATGAAGGAAGCATGGGATTTGAAATGCGGCAGCTTGCGCGAGGGAGTGACAGTTCGTATCACCAAACTCAAGTGCCGCGTTACTGGGAAGCATGATAACAGCAAGTCATTCTCGAAGCCTTGACAATTGATCAGGAGAATGATTTTGAGGGTTGCGCAGAAGACGCATTGATGCCAGATCGCATTGACGACCAGACTGATCGGATAAGTGTTGCTCGGACTAAGCTAGTATATGCGACTGTTAGCGAAGATGGGGATACCTCTTGAGGACGACACACGTTCTGTTCGGACAGATCGTCGACACCACGAACATGTTGCAATTAACGAGTAACGACTCCTTCGATATGCTACACTATCTGACTTTCACAGGGTGAGCACCCGTTTGAAATTTGACGACAGTCTCCCTTCTTCCCAGCACTTCCTCTTTCTTTTTGGGGAAATTTCTGAACGGCCAGTGCATACGAACGTTGCGCCATATAACACACTCTCACGGACAAGATCCGATACAAATGCTTGATCTCGATGTTTTGAAACCCATATAGTATAGTCGAGCATCTGCTCGGACTCCCAAGTTGCGCGAATGGCCCGTGCACCCTTCGCATCTCACATCCAGCTTTATTCCCAGCCCGCGCAACAGCTGCACCACGACAACGGCGTCATGCTCGCGCCCTCACGCTCCTTACTGCGATACCTTCGACACGCATGCCGCGAACGATCCGTACCCTCTAACCGACTCAATGGCTTCCACTGCGCACGCAGTGGCACCATCCGTTTCTTCACGAGCACTGCATGCGCCGGCTCCGGCCACAGCAAATGGGCAACCATCAAGCACGATAAAGCGCGCGCCGATGCAAAGAAGAATAAACAGCGCTCGATCCTCGCGCAGCAAATCGAGCTAATGGTGCGGTGTACGTCCTCCCCACGTCTTCCCCCCTTCCTCATCTCCTCTGCCCTCAACCCTCAAACTAACACATCGCTCCAACAGTATACGGCCCCGACCCCTCGACAAACCCGCGCCTCAAAACAACCATCTCCGACGCCAAACGCCAGTCCCTCCCCAAAGACGTAATCGAGTCCGCCCTCAAGCGCGGGCAGGGCCTCTCCACCACGGGCAAACCCCTCGAAACCATAACCATCGAAGCGCTTTTCCCGGGGAACGTCGCTGCGATAATCGAGTGCGCGACGGAAAGTAAGGCGAAGACGCTTATGGAGGTGAGGACGGCGTTGACTAAACATGGTGCGGCGGCTGGTGTGGTCGGGTATCTGTTTCGAAGACTTGGGGTTGTGACGATTAATATTCAGGATAAGGCGGGTGATGCGATGGAGATCCTCGAACCGGTGATGGAGGTTGAGGGCTTTGAGGATTTCGAAGAACTGGAAGGAGAGGAGGAGGGGACGTGGGAACTGCTGTGTGAGCCTGCGGCCGTGAAGGCGGTCGCTGATGCCGTGGAGGCTGTCGGGGGAGTGGAGGTGAAGGAGATGAGTATACTATACCGACCGCTGGAAGAGGTTGATGTGGGGGGAGAGGAGAGGGAGGTGGTGGAGGGGTGTGTGGAGAAGTTGGAGGAGATGGTGGATGTACGGGAGGTTTATCTGAATATGAGAAGGTAATGCGCGGTTCGCTCGTCGAGTCTCGTGTTGGATTGGTGATGTACAGGATATGTTTGAGTATGTGTGTGAGTGTAGTGTACGGGATATACCATAGACATGCCAGCGTCTGCAAGCGCAGACCAGAATGCCATTCAGAAAACGCCCTTGCTATGCAAATCTCTTTCTCTACCACAGACTGCGGACCTCACGACCGCCCCTTCATCCACTCCATCCACCCCCTCCCCTCCCTCTCCACCGCCCTCGCAACATTACTCCCATACTGATCCAACGGCCCTCCCATCCCCATCGTCCTCGCAGCAGGTATCCTCAGCGAGACCCCATCCCCACTATCACCCGCTCCAACATCCATCGCCTCCTCATTCGCAATCCTCTCCTCCCTCCTCCTTAACCTCCGCCTCTTCATCCGTTCCACCTCCGCGCTGATATCCTCCCGCTCCGTGGGGATCTTGTTCAGCTGCTCCTTTGTCGGCCAGAAATTGTGCACGGTGAATTTGTCGTCGAGGTTCGTGCCGAAGTAGTACATCCATCCTATGGGGAACATGATGTACATGCCGAACTGTTGGTGCGTTGGGTTGTTAGATTGCTGGATACGTGGAGAGAGTGGGTGAAAGGAAAGAAAGAAGGGAGGGGTTAAGGAGGAGAGTGATTACCTTGAAGATCTCGAGATTGGGACCGCCCATTTTGATGGTTTTGGGAGAAGGTGAGGATGCGCAATGGTCTCAGTGGGTTGGCTGGCCGGTGGTTCGATGACGGATCAACGGCGGACACTTTTTCGAGGCCGCCGCAGGGACCGACGACGTGGGATGGTCAGTGCTTTCCCTCCAGACACCAGGCTAGTGAATCAGCACTTCGGCCAATGAATCATCTACCTAGGTCCCCAGATCTGCAGGTGTGGGGAAATGCTGCTGCGAGTCGCCGGCGTTATGCTGCCGAGGTGTTTGGAACTATCTCCAACTCCCACCTATGTCCTGGCACAAAAATTGGAAGGGCGGGATAATAACACGAGTGATTACTCTTCACTTCACCTAGCATAATAAATCCTTCTCCCTCCCCTCCAATTCCGATTACGAAGAGTGAAAGAGTAGCACAGTCAAGATGTCGGCCTCCGCCCCCTCAGTCGTCCTCGAGAAGCGCGGCAACATCGCCATCATCAAGCTCAACAAGCCCAAGAAACTCAATGCCGTTTCCGCGCAGGACTGGTTCGATATCGCGTGCCATATGCACGATATCGCCGCCGACGACAAGATAACCATCACCGTGCTCACGGGCGAGGGCCGGTTCTTTTCGGCGTATGTACTCGCTTTCCTCGTCTTCTCCTTCCCACAATTTAAGGCACTTGAGGTATATCAGGGCTAATGAACATACAGAGGCGCCGACGTAACAACTCCCCGCGCCGCACCCTCCGACACAACAAAAGAGCACCCTAGAAAGGCACCCCTCCACTCCGGCGTCCCCCAGAACTTGCACATAACCCACGCCTTCTACACGCACCCCAAGATCCTAGTCGCCGCGCTCAACGGCCCCGCCGTCGGCCTCTCCGCCGCCCTCGCCGCGCACGCAGACTTCATCTATGCCGCTCCACATACCTTCTTGCTCACGCCCTTCTCCTCGCTGGGCCTTGTCAGTGAAGGATTGGCTGCTCAAACGTTTGTTCAGAGACTAGGGATCGGGAAAGCGAATGAAGCCCTCCTTCAATCCAAGAAACTCTCCTGCGACGAACTCGTCTCCAGCGGCTTCATCAACAAAGTTATCGACGCGGGCATCGATCCCAAGAAGGAGGGTTACGCCGACAAATTCCTAGAGAAGGTGCTCGCGGAGATCGATGACCGCATGGGGGATCACCTGAGCCATAGCAGTATGCTGGAGATTAAGAAGCTGATACGCGCGCCGTATCGGCGGGACTATGATGCGCAGGGCGTGCATGAGGTTATGGGGTTGATGGAGCGGTTTTTGGCGGGGATTCCGCAGAGGGAGTTTGCGAGGGTGGCGAGCGGGGAGAAGAAGCATAAGTTGTAGATATCGTTCTCCACCATTTATGTCTCATGGAATCATGAATAGATCTGTCTACCCGCAACACACAGTCGGCTCCTCGATCCCCTTCGCTTCCGTTGATGATGACGCACCAGGCAATCCGGGGACTACATCCACAACAAGCCAATCCGCAACGTACTTCCCCATTCCCGCCCCAATGATGATACTCACAATAATAAACCCATTGAAATACATCGCCAACAGCATGACGATATACCCAACCCCAAACGTAACAGCATGGATCACACTCCGCACAAGCTGCTGCAGCGGACTCGCTTTAAACCTGAACCTCACTGGGGGCGCGGTGTCGCAGGGTGGACAACTTGGAATGGTGGTGGAAGCGAGTAAAGCCCCGCGCGCGTGCATGGACCGGATGATGTGGGTGTCGTATTCGCGGCCTAAGCGGCGGAGACACTCGAGGAGCACGACGAGGAGGGAGACGCCGATGCAGGTTGCGGCCATGAGGCCCGGGGTGGTGATCTGCCATGAGGAGGCGAGGAAGCAGGCGTCTATTGTGTACCAGTTCCAGAGCATCTGGTTCTTGAGATCAGAACTGAATCATGGAAATGCTGTGCTTAGACAATTCGTCCTCGATTGAGGTTTTGTCGTGAAATGTTACATACCGAGATCTTGCAGGCATTGCCTGCTGCTGCGCCGTGATCCATTGCGGCCGTCTTGTCCTCGAGGTATAGCTCTGTTGATCGCAACGATATCTCAAGGCCTATGCGTGCGGCTTGACTTCGTGATCTTGTACTATGCGAAACTCGGGAGAGCACTTTTGATGATATGGGAAGAAGGATCCTATGTCTCCAAGTCTAGCGACAAGACCCCACCAGATATTCTTACATCTTTCAATCCCTCACCTCTTCACACCGACGCATCCTCGCCCGACAAATGAGCAAGTTTGTGGAGTCCTCCCTCTGCACCTAGCCCTGCCCAAGGTGCTCGGCCCGATGGTGTCTTGGCGCTCCACCGAGAATGATGGAATAACTTGCTCACTTTCCCCACTGAAACAGCAGACTACAAGCACTTCTAGAATTCTTGAAACAAATTCGATGGATGTGAGTGGAGAGATGTGCGGACACTTGTATGGCCTGACTCGGAATGTATGCGGGTGAGCACGTTTATGAAAAGTCTGCTGCTAGCTGCTATGGAGATGGGTCGAGATAACAGTGGGAGTGCTGGAAGTACTGCTTTTGGGATGGGAAGTCGGGTTCCACTTCGGTATGGCTAGTGTCCATTGCACGTAGCCCGTTCATATCATCTCTGAGTACATCATTTCCCACTCTTCTCCTCCTGTCGCTGCCAGGCACGAAACCCCATCTTCCAGCCATGGACTCCCTCATCAAGCGACAAGGCTACCAGTCCCAGAATCTGACCGATGGTCAGAATATCAACTACTGGGGATACGCCGTTCGAGTATGGCCATGTACCAACGACCCAGGGACGTGCGAGTACTTCGAGGCTGTCTATGGCGGGCATCAGACGGGTATGCTGTATACGGGTATCCTGGTTGCGACGCTTCTCGGACTCCTACTGTTGTTCGCGCTGTTTCGGCATGTATGGTCTCCACCGCGGGCATCGGAGACGGCAATGATGGTCTCCCCGATGAGCAGTCCAGAAGATCGGACATCCACCTCCTCAGCATCCCGCTTCTTCCGCTCAATAGGCGCAGCAAAACGCCAGTACTTCCTTCCGGAGTCCTTCCTACGCCCCATCTTCGGCCGCACAACCCGCCTCCAAGTCACCATCCTCGCCATCCTCACCGGCTACCTCGCCATCTTCTCCTTCGCAGGCATAACCTACAAAGCCTGGCGCACACCCGTCAAAGGCTACGAGAACCTCTACCAAACGCGCTCAGGACTGGGCCCCTGGTCCGACCGCGTCGGCGTCCTCGCCTACGCCCTCACGCCCTTCAGCGTCCTCCTCGCCAGCCGCGAGTCCATCCTCTCCCTGCTCACGGGGATCCCCTACCAGTCCTTCAATTTCCTGCATCGCTGGCTGGGGTACATCATCTTCCTGCAGAGTGTTTTGCACACGATTGGCTGGACGCTGATTGAGGTGCACTTTTATCAGCCGCAGCCAAAGGTGGCCAATAAGTGGATCGTGCAGGAGTATATGGTCTGGGGCTGTGTGGCGATTATCCTCATCTTGCTGCTTTTTGTGCTGTCGCTGCCGCCTGTGATCAGGTTGACTGGGTACGAGTTTTTCCGCAAGAGTCATTATGTGCTTGCTACGGTGTATATTGGAGCTTGTTGGGGCCACTGGCAACCGTTGAAGTCGTTGAGTATGTCTCGCACCATGTATATTGCGATAGCCAGCACCTAACAAGCCCGCAGTGATCCCCGCACTCTCCCTTTGGTTCTTCGATCGCCTCGCTCGATTGGCTCGAATGGCGCTCATCCACTACCAGTACCTCCACTCGGGCAGCCTCGGCTTCACCTCCTCCAAAGCACACATAACGCTTTTCCCCGATGCCGCAGGCGGCGACATCATCCGCCTTGACATCGCGCAACCCCAGCAACCCTGGAAGATCGGCCAGCACTTCTACCTCTGCTTCTCCGCGCTGGGCGTCTGGCAATCCCACCCATTCACTCCGCTCAACCTCCCCACTCAAGACGGCAAAGGCCAGCTCAAGCACGCGTACTTGATCCGCGCGCGCAAGGGACAGACATCCAAACTTGCAAGTCTGAGAACGGATATTCCCACCCCGGTCATCATGCAGGGACCTTATGGCGAGAATCTGGTCGAGCATCTCACGCCTGATGTGAATGTGCTTGCTGTAGCAGGCGGCACGGGGATAACATACGTCCTGCCCGTGCTGCTGTGGCTTGTTGAGCGCGCGCCCGTACCTGATCGCAGGATCGTGCTTATCTGGGCGGTGAGACGGGCCGCGAATGTAGACTGGATCGCGCCGGAGCTAGACGTCCTCCTTGCTCGCGCAGCCTCTCACGGTATCGAGGTGCATGTGCACGCCACGCGGGAAGACACACATCCTCACTCCTCCGACGAAAAGGAAGCGGGCATCCACGTCAAACCCGTGCCCTCGGACTCAGCCTCCGAGTCTTCGCGGTCATCCGCCAGATCGCAGATCAGACACCGCCTCGGCCGCCCTGATCTCACGCCGGACCTTCGCGAGTTCGTGGAGGGAACTGTCAGGGGACGGACGGAGGTCTTCGCTAGCGGGCCGGGAGAGATGATCTCGCAATTGAGGAGGGCGGTGGCCGCGCAGAATCGTGTGGGCCAGGTGTGGAAAGGACGGGAGAGGTTTGATGTTGGGCTTAAGTGTGATGATCGGTTGGAGTGGTGATTGTGCCTGTAGATAATAGGCGGGAATAGATCACTCTTTGCAAGCTACCTCAAAGGGTGGACGGAGTTCGTGTCGTGTTATCCTGGCCTTCATCGTGCGCACCCCTGGTAACATGGGATTTAAGCAGAGGGTCCCTTGATATTGTCCTGTCGTGTCACGCGAGGTGACACAGCACATCAGGCAAAGGCTGAAAGCTCATCTCGCAAGCTCGGAACCATCGAACACATCCATCTCACCACGATGACAGAAAAGCAGTTGTATCATTCGAGTGCCTCGAGCGCAGAAGGCTCAGGGACCGATTCGCCATCAACGATCAATCCAGCAACGTCACCAAGCCTGAAGTCGTCAGGATACACCTCACACTCAACGCGTCTCGCAGCTTTCAGCTACCAGACTTTCCTCGGCCTCCAGAAAGTCGAACCGGCAAAGCTCGTCACAGCTTGGTACGGCTCTACGGCGACCATCATCTACATCGCATGGCGACTCGTGCTCTCACGCAGCTCCCTGCTGCCCCGCTCCACCAGGAGTCGATTGGCGCGTTTTCTCAAGGAGAATTGCGTGCTGTACTCGTATTGGCCGCAAATTTATTCATTGAGCAACATCCTCTACGCTTTCTCGCACTGCTCTGTGGCGCAAATGTTGCCCAATATGGTGGCATTCGGAACGTTCACGAAGACCATCGGCGATGAAGTGGGCGAAGGCGCGTGGCTACACATCGTAGCACTGGCTTTCGGCTCTGCGGCTGTGAGCGGCAGGTCCAGTGTCACTTTGCGGGATACCATGGGAAAGACTATACTCCCTGGCATGTTGCACATTAGGAGTGCAAAGACGTAGATGGTGCGCTCGCTGCTTCGTCCAGTCCTTGGAGACTCACCAGTGGTAAATGCATTGCTCGCAGCGTCGACCTGTCTTGCCCCTGGCGAGATGCTGAAGCCCTTTGGCCTCGACGCGTTAGCTATGCCGCACTGGATGTGGAGTTGGTGGATCTACTTCGAGGCTGTGATCATGAGGTATGGCGCTGGCCCAGAGTACGTGGGGCGTGAGATGCAGGCCGTGGGCATCGTCTTCGGTGTCTTGTACTATGTCCTGCTGCTAAAGGCTCACGGCGGTGTCTGGGATGCAATTAGTAGCTGCAGGTGCAAGCGGAAGAGCGACGCCACGAAGGACATGGGTAAATCAGAACTGCAGGCAAAAGGCCTTCTGTGGACGTCCATGATGCTATACGGCTTATGCTTGGCCTCATACCGAGCGGCAGGAGTTCTTGGTAATGTTATTGGCAAGAAAATAGCGTGCGTGCCTTGGTTCGTCGACTGGCTCGTCTGGGCAGACACTTCCTCGCGCGTCGTGGGTTAAGTCCGTCCCAAGATGCGATCGCAAGTCCTTGTAGCAGCTTATGTGTACGTAGACGACACCAGTTTCTGGAATGATATCATGTCTCTGCTCCAAGGCTGATCACCAGGCCAGTGTGGCTGTAATTTAGCGAGGTGATATGAAGTAATACGATCGGTGCTTTGACCACCGCACTTATCTCTCCAGATAACATCAACTCAGACAGAGGACGTTTCCGCAAGAGTAAAGAAGAAAGACTCCCGTTTGACGCGGCGACTGGATTGGGACACGATGACCGTGTGCACTTTGCGGACAGGTCTGGGGCAACTGTTCTGAGGGCCATAAGGAGCGAGATAAAAGCTCCAACGGCAGCAGTGACGGCCTTCAATTATCGCGCGGTGATCCACGAGATCAAAAGAGAAGTGATGGCAATTTCAATCTCGGGAAGGACATGGATGAGACTCGAGGTTGTCTGCCTGATGGCCTTAGGCAATAAGTGCCTCTTCATCTCGCTGATCCGCGTCGATGTGACTGCGTTAACAACATCTCGTCGTCCCCAAGGTCGACATGTCCGCATCAAAGCGGCATCTCTGAATTATACATGAAGTTACCCGGACCTGTTCATATCCGATGGCAGCCGCCACAATGTCCAAACCATGGGTGTCGCGCCGGCTCGCGGCACTCGTCCTTTCGTTCTTCATTGTGCTTTGCATTAGTTTCATCATCATGAAGGATAGACTTGCTTTCGCAGCTGCGTTGTTCTTTGGTTCAATCTCGTCTTCGCCGATTCCACTGGCCGATAGCCTGGACCCAACATCATACAATGGCATGCCTAGACTACACTTTTCGAAAGATGGCAGTTTTAAGATCAGCATTATGGAGGATCTTCATTTCGGAGAGGGTCCCAACAATCGTAAGTTCAGCATCTAAATCGCGTATCTCCCAAAATTCGACTAGATCCGGAAACCTCGACGCGACCATGTTCGTGGCGCGCTAGAAGCTTATTCCGAGACGGCTTCACAATCGATAAGCTAACAGAATGCAGCTCCGGAATGGGGATGGGGACCAATCTCGGACTTGAAGACACAGGGCGTGATCAGGACTATATTAGACACCGAGCAACCAAACCTCGTGGTCCTCAATGGCGATCTGATCACAGGAGAGAATACTTATCTCCACAATGCGACACACTATCTCGATCACATCGTTGAGCCACTCGTTGAACGCAGCATACCCTGGGCTTCGACTTACGGCAATCATGATCAGCAGTTCAATTTATCCTCGGAGCGGCTTCTTGAGCGAGAGCTTACATACCCTACCCTCAGCTACACGCGCAGTATGATGACATCGCCAGACGCAGGCGTTTCCAACTACGTCTTGCCAATCTATCCGAACTCTTGTATTGCAGACGACGCCTCAACCCCGGCATTGTTACTATGGTTCTTCGATAGCAAAGGAGGCAGCGAATTTCAACGGGAACAAGACGGCGAAACTCCAGATGATCGCAGGGTACCCATCCCCGACTTTGTCCATCCTTCTGTGGTAAATTGGTTTCTGCAAACCAATGCGAAGTTGCTTCAGCAGTATGGTCAGCGCATTCCATCGCTCGCCTTCGTGCACATTCCAGTATTTGCCATGGCCGCATACCAGCGTTCGCGAGTAGAGCGTCATCGGGAACCTGGAATCAATGATGATGATCCACTTTCGCCGCAGTCCATCAAATTCGGAACCTACACTGCAGAGGACGTGCCGTTCATGAAGGCTTTGGTTGATGTTGGTGTGAGGGCGGTCTTCAGTGGTCACGATCATGGTAGGTACATTTACTTATTCCTCATCTCTGCTTATGGAGTGAAGTTAATACCCTCGGCATCTTCATGTGCTCTATGCTGCGAAGACATGTCGTAGTGCGACATAACACTCTTCTCATAGACACTCAGATTCTTTGGCTAATGCATGCCAGGCAACGACTGGTGCTTCCGATGGAACTCCACCCTCCCAGATTTGACCGTCGCAGGGAATGGGACTTTCGCTTGCTTCGGCCGGCATACAGGCTACGGCGGGTACGGTCGCTGGACACGTGGTTCAAGGCAGATCCTCCTCCATGAGTCAACCATGCAGGAGGAGATCCCCACGTGGATTCGACTCGAAGACTCGACAATCAGTGGGGCAGTCGTGCTCAACGAGACTTATGGAGTGGACAGATACGATGAGGTTGTTTCGATAGCATGATTCCCGGGACACGACTCATGCCATTCTCACTCGCATAGAGGATCTGACTCTATGCCTTGGGAAATCGCAGTGCGCTCTCGTCCCGTTCCGTGCCCAACCATGCGATCACACCACATGCCTCGGCCATTGACAATTCTATCGGCCACACCGGCACCTTCTCCGCTGAGAAACCGATCCAGCGGTCCCCGCAAGGACTTTCGCTAGCATTTACAATCGCATTTCCATCCGGCCAAGCTTTTGAGTGCCTTCATTACCGTCTTGGCAGGCCTTGCAGTTCACGAGATGACCCTCAGAGTTCACTGCCAAGGTTGGGGAAAAAGACTTCCGGGGACAGACCCACCTACCCCAAGCTTTTGCAGATCGATTTCTGCTTTCTACCCAATGCTTCAAAAGTCTTGTGGGTCTTGATGCTGCACAAATTTCACCATGCGCGGCACTCACAGCCGATGCTGGAGGGTGTGTCCACATATAGAGCTGGTGTGCGCTTCAGCGCTTGGATTTAGGAAAAGTCGTGAAGAGCATAGACAATAGAATTGGCGGATAGACTCATAATTGTACCTGAATACTACAATATCCTCGAATACTTCTAATCCTTCAATTGGTGTGATGGCTGGAGTCGAGACTAAGAACGACGTCGAAGTGGCGGACATGGACGAGAAACACACAGGCTATCGAATGACAGAAGCAGAAGTGCCGCTTGAGCAACGAAAGGAGGAAGCGCGGGTACTGTACGTACATCTGACTTGTATCATCATCGAAAGCTGACGTACGAACAGTCGCAAAGTAGACTGGCGCTTGATCCCAATTCTCGGGCTACTTTACAGCGTCGCAGGTCTCGATCGTGTCAACCTGTCCAATGCTCGAGTTGCTGGCATGAACGAGGACCTCCGCTTTGACATCGGCAATCGGTACACTATCGCACTGCTGGTCTTCTTCATCACGTATTTTCTGTTCGAGATCCCGACAGTTCTCTCAATGCGCTGGATCGGGCCAAAGTGGCTGCTCAACACGTTGGCTATCGCTTGGGGATCTGTGATGGTCGGAATGGGTTGGATGAATGACTGGAGGTGGATTGTCGTCGCTCGTATGCTCATCGGTGTATTCGAGGCTGGGTCCGCCAAACCTTGCTTATCTATTGTCGATGAAAAAGCTGACGCTTTCACCAGATTCCTGCCCTGCTGTATGTACCTGCTCAGCTGCTGGTACCAGAGATACGAAGTGCAGAAGCGCATGGCGTTCTGGTACTTGATCAATCTTTTCGTGTCTGCCTTTGGGAACATTCTGGCCTACGCGATCGTGAAACTCGACGGCGTCCATGGAATCGAAGGATGGCGCTGGATTTTCATGTATGTATCCTGTCAATGCACTATGCCCAAGCTGACTCTTTCAGTGTCGAGGGTGCGGCAACTCTAGGCATTGCTATCATCGGTTACTTTCTGGTCATTGGCTTCCCGGACAACATGCTTGCCTCCGGTCAATACTCCGGCTTCACGCAACGCGAATTGGAAGTCGTGCTCAACCGGGTTGAGCGTGATCGGGGCGACGCAACCGCCGATAAGCTGACACGCCAAAAAGTTCTCCATCATATCGGCGACTGGAAGCTCTGGGTCTATGGCTTCATGTTCTTGTGCTGCTCCGCTCCGATCTACGCATTTGCGTATTTCATCCAGATCATTCTAACGACCATGGGTTACGATACGAGCACGGTCTTCCTCCTCTGTGCACCTCCGTACTTGTTCAGCATCATCTGGACCGTTGGCGTCGCTTGGATTGCCGACAAGACCAAGCTACGTATGCCCTGGATGGCTATCAATGCTGCAGTGACCCTCACTGGCCTATTGATTACAGCATACTCCACGGTTTGTTCTCCAAGGACCATTGGATAGCTAGATGATACTAATATGCGGTTTAGAACCAAGGAGCTCGATACTTTGGCGTCTTCCTGGGTGTCTCTGGCTGCAATGGCAACCTTCCCACCATTATAGCATTCCAGGCGAACAATGTCATCAGCGATTCCCGTCGCAGCGTTGCCAATGGTGTTCAGCTCCTGTTCGCCGCAATCGGTGGCATCTATGCCTCGTGTACCTTTATGCAGAAAGAGTATCCCACGTATACGACAGGCACCTGGTGTAAGTCGGTCCGATCATTGCTTCACTTACAGACAAATTGACGACATACAGGCGCGGTCGCTACTCAGTTCTTGCTCATTCTGCTTGTCGGCTTGATGACCTGGCACTTCAGGATAGAGAATCGCAAGGCAGATCGTGAAGGACATGCGATCCAAGACGATCCATCTTTCCGATACACGTACTGAGCTACCAGTGCCGCTCCTCCTACGTTCTGGTACCGTTAGGCTTTGGATCAGAATCGCCCCAAGTGTCCTCGCAGCCCAAGATCAGCCTAGCTCTGGCTGCACACCACGATGGAGCACTTCGTGATTTTCGCTCGAGCGCGCACGCTTCAACACTAGTCGGACACAATTTGAGTCGCTTAAGTGCTGCGAGCTGCCTGGTCTTCTGCATCTCTTTCAGCTTCATGCGGCTTCGGACGCCGGAAGGTCATGGCCATGGTGTCGCCAGGTCTGTCTTCGCAAGCGATAAGACCAATCCGCGGCTTTGTGGTGTTGGTTCAAAGTACATCCGCGGATTGTTGTACCAAGATATCCAAGATATCCAAGACCATGGTGCGAAGTAGATCGTCAAATATGTTGTAGGCCTTATCATCATCTTCGCTATCGATAGCAAGTGTGCCTCGGAGTTGCTGAAGCCCAGGTCAATTCCTTATCAGCAGCGCAAGTGTGAATTGTGCATCTCCGGTCGACTTGCTTCAGGTTTAAGTCGCTTGGTCAGGCAATGCTACCGACGAATCAACGCGGGAGAATTTGCGCACACCAGAATCCATGTCAAGAGAGCGTTCTCGTCGCGCTCATCAGGTCGCCTTATTGCTGTCGTTGTTTATCTCTGGGGTGTCAAAGTCTCCTCGGAAATGCTCCGGATTGTAGATCATCCCCATACTGGATCTCATTGACGCCAGATGTGGCTGGGCGATGGAGATATCCAGTTGTCGAAATTGGGTTCAAGGTTGGTCTATCAGGGGCAGATTAGACTCGCTCGCTGTGAACAAAGATAAGACGACCGTATAAGCGACTTGATCGAGACATATATTACGCAAGACAGGAGCTAAATGCTTTTTCCTGCCTATAGCGGGAAGCGCTAAACTCTGTTCGGGCGCCACCGTGACGCTCTTCCTTACAATGAAGAACTTTTGCCTACCTAGCGACATGAAAAATTGGAAAGAAGTGCATCAATAATCGCATTCTTTGCCAGATCTTCATGACTTTTTGCATTGAGATGTTTGGTCTGGCCTGGTGCTGAACCCACTTAATGTCGTTCAACCTTGGCGAGATAAGAGAATCCCACCAAAGACTTGGCGACAGCGGACAAGACAAACCACCTCCAGCATTCGTCAATGACACACAACTTTTGCAATGAGATGCCTGCGACGCTGTCAAATTGATCGGGTGTTATAACAGACGATCCTGCCACCGACGTGATGCTCTTGACCTTCAGAGACTTCGGCATTGCGAACGAACGTGCTCCAAGCTGAGTGCATCATCTTCAGCTGATGCAAATTACTGCACAAGCTTTGACACAACTCTTTCGATCATTTACTCAAGCTTCAACATCATGGTCAAGCTAAGAACCCTATGGGGAGCTCCAGAAGTCAACCCAGTCAACCATAAGGCACGATCCATACCAGTCCTTAATGTGGTGAACCTCTATGGAAGAGTATTCTTCTTCTCATGGTTTGGCTTCTTCCTGAGCTTCTGGGCGTGGTGTACGTATTATCACATCATAAACTAAATGAACGACTTGTGCTGATCGTGCTGCAGACGCCTTTCCACCGCTCATGACAGTGACTATTCGGAAAGAGCTTCAGATGACCACGGCAGATGTGGGCAACTCAAACATCGCAGCTCTGACAGGAACGCTCCTCGTACGATTTCTTGCCGGCCCAGCCTGCGACAGATGGGGCCCAAGATACACGTACATTGGAATTCTCGCTCTTGGAGCCATCCCGACAGCCCTGGCGGGCCTCGTGCGTAACGTCTCGGGACTCATCGCACTTCGGTTCTTTATCGGCATCCTCGGAGGAACTTTTGTGCCTTGCCAGGTGTGGTCCACAGGATTTTTCGATAAGAATGTCGTTGGTTCTGCCAATGCGCTGATTGGTGGATGGGGCAATGCTGGTGGAGGCATCACATATTTCTTGATGCCACTGATCTACGACTGTAAGCTGCATGGCCTTATTCAATCCTTCTGGTCGACACTAATGATATGCAGCATTGAAGGCAGACCAAGGCTTGACTTCATCCCAGGCATGGAGAGTCGCATTCATCGTGCCATTTATTCTCATCACTGCGACCGCTCTCGGCATGCTATTCTTCTGCCCAGACACGCCAACTGGGAAATGGAGCGAGAGACACGAGGCTGTCAAGCATCTTCTCGAGACTCATGGGGTCAATCCTGGTGGCCCATCTCCACCAGCTAGCGGGACTGTGACCCCACGCTCTGAGGAGAAGAAGATCGCACCCGAACCTGTCAAAGGTGACGTGGAAATTGGAAGCGCACGCGGAATCAACGTTGCGCCAGCTGGAAAAGAGGTTGAAATGTCGTCAACCGACATGCTCGCGACTGCACGTGGCGAAGTGGTCGTTGCACCCACATTCAAGGAAGCATGCCATGTGTTCTTCTCTCTACAAACCGCATTCCATGCCTGCACATACATCTGCTCCTTCGGTGGTGAGCTCGCCATCAACTCATACCTCGCATCGTATTATTTGCGCAACTTTCCATCTCTCGGCCAGACGAAAGCCGGCCAGTGGGCATCGATGTTTGGTCTGCTGAACGTGTTCTCTCGACCACTTGGTGGCATCATTTCGGACATGTTGTACGCAAGAACCAAGTCCCTCTGGGTCAAGAAGGGATGGATCATCTTTGTTGGTGTCATCTCTGGTGCATTCAACATCGCCATTGGTTTGACAGACCCCCGAGACGAGGCAACAATGTTTGGCCTGATCGCAGGAATGGCATTCTTCCTCGAGTAGGCTTCTCCCCTAAACGTGTGAAATGAGCACCACTAACTTAAACAGGGCTGGTAATGGCGCCAACTTCGGCCTCATCCCTCATGTCCATCCTCACGCCAACGGGATCATCAGCGGTTTCACAGGCGCAGCAGGCAATCTCGGCGGTGTCATCTTTGCAATCTTATTTCGCTTCCACGGTACACATTATGAGGAGTCATTTTGGATTCTAGGCATAATGGTCATTGGATTCAACTTGGTTTTCGCTTGGGTTAGACCAATCCCGAAAGGACAGATTGGGGGCCATTAGAAGACATATCTTTGAGTGTTTGGCATCTTGAGGCTTCATTGTCAGTCGCGCAACCAAAAGTTTTGTGGCCCGAGGTCGATAGACAAGACTCCATTACCTCGCCGCTTGCTGCTAAGAGGACCCTGTAGTTTAACAACAATGCATCTGCAGAAAGCCAAAATTCAGTTTCGTTGTTCAGAGCATCAAGCAAATTAGTGCACAAATATTGGGACGGGTAACAGGACCTTGGGGTATATATCAGCTTTTCAAGACTGCTGAAGATGCTAAAAGAGATACTAAGATCCCGAATGACTATGTTCTTAGATGCTGCACCCTCTGTTCAACATGAGTGATGTCCAGAGTATGTGAATGATCTGCAGTAATGTACGATTCGGAACTGATAATTGGAAGGATGCATTCATAAGGAGCGTCTGCTAGCTGGGGTATATATGTATGTACAGTCGTTTACATGAACAGTAGTGGCGATCCGCTCGCCAGAAAAGCGAGACACAAGCGCCGCCGAATGCAAAGGAGTCTTGAGCTCAAAGATCGACGCAGAATGAGGCATAGAAGTTTGCTTCAGAAATAACTCCTGGAACGATCTCCTTCAGATGCTCCGACTACGCTGTCGTCTGGAGTCGCAGGGTTAGGGTAGGCAGGACGTAGCCTTGACCTCGATACGCCACTTCCGCTTCGTTCTAGATTGGCGAGCTCGAGTCTGTTGCTCTCTGCTTGCCGCCTGAGCGATTCGCTCCGTGTCAAGGGCACGTTCGACAGCCGCTTAGCATGATTGTGGAGGCGAGTATCGGGAGGAGGCTCGACTGTCGATCTCGCAGGTGCTTGACTGGACTCTGTCGCGTCACCGCTGGGCAGATCAACCCAAGCATATTTGTCCGAGCACGATGTATGAGTTGTTGTGCCATGTATCGCATCATCAGGTGATGACTGACTTCGCCTGTGGAATGCTGCACTCGACAACACTGGCTCGGACGACTTTCCTCGGACGAAAGGGTCTGAAGTTCTGACAGGATGTGAAGACAAAGCCGTGGCTGCAGTTGTGTCTCTGAGCATATCATCTATTGCTGTCAAGAGACTTGGACGTTTGGACTGTGTCGGCGGCGTGCTAGATCGCGCAGCTGCTGCGGCAGCGGCCGGTGCAGACGAAAAGCGCATGCCGATCTCAAGTGTTGCCGTGCTTTCTCTTGCTACGTCGAATGCGAACGGTCGAAATGGTGGCAGAAGTGATGGTACTGGCGGTCTGGGGGTCGATTCGATGCTTCGTGATTCTTTCGTAGTAGCTGAAGGCGAATAGGTAGTTGCTGGCAACTGTAGCTCGTCTTCGCCAGCGGGGAACAAGGAGTAACTGGGTTGCTTTTTGTGTTTGATCTTGGGCGGAAGAGAATTTCTCCTCGCCGCTCCTGTTTTCGCTGGTGTAGGTGGACGTTCCATATCGTCAAGCAAGGGCCAGTTCCTCCGGTACAGTGCAGGAGCTGGTTTTGGTGGACTGCTGCCAACCACGCTAGAGTCTGGTGACGAGTCTGTGGGTGAGCTCAACAACCTGCCACCGGCATTGCGAAGTCTCCATTTGTTATCGGTCTCGAGCTCCATGCTGTCTTTGATGATTGGCGGACTGATGTTGATGATTTCCAGGTCACTCGGTCCGAATAATCTGAACCTTCTCTTCTTCATCCACGGAGTCTGATTCGGTTTGATTGCCATTCTAGCGGCGTTCGCGCGAAGAATGAAATGCGTTATGCAGATGATGGAGCCGGAGCCGAACAGTGCGAACTCGGCGAGTCGGGATGATGTGAAGTTCGGATCGAAAGTGCCTGCCATGGCCTGTATGTAGAACGGCAATATGAAGACGTACATGATGGCAGCTTCTACAAGGTACCAAACCATGCGTGTGCCAGCGATTCGCTCCTTATGGTCCATTAGTACCGTTTGGCGAAGCCTAACGCCGATGACCACAGCCATGATGAGGAAGGATGGAATCATGATAGCGCAGAAGACGATACCGAGGAGTGAGCTTCTGATCGTTCGAAAGATGATGTCGCCGAAACACCTGTCGCCTGCCGGTCGTATACGTGTTGATAGCCAGGTAGCCAAGATCAAGACGAATGCAAGACCAAGAAGCCCCAGCGTGGTTCGTTTCTTTCTTTCGGGAACTGTGAGAAGAGGTGCTTTGAGAGCTCGGATCGTCATGTCAAGACCAAACACCATGTGAAGCCAGCCAAGTGCGAAGATTACTGTGCACGTTAGCTGGAGTTCCACACTACGAGCTTGACAACATACATGTGAAGACGAATGTAGCAGATCCTCTGCACATGCTAACAAAAACAGTCTGCAAGGCCATCCCTTGGATAAGAATGAATGATAGAGCTTGCATGAGTAGCATAAATCCTAGAATCAGAGGAAAAGTTTCTGCAGGATGAAGGTTGTACAGGAATTCCCATCTGTGTCATGTCAGTCTGAGTGCCACAGTCTATCTTCGCGCCTAATTTACCTGGAATGACGTCCTGCACTCAGTTTTTGAGCTCTCCAACTATCATACCACACTCTTGCGATGACTGCGAGCGCCAAGGCCGCACTCCAACAGCCAAAGCCAATGTGTACGTAGCGCATCGTCTGCACTTCGGCGAGTGGCAGCTTGTTGATCATATCGACGGTATGGTTCATCGCGTCGCCGCTCATTTCGTAGGAAGGCAGATCAATACCATGTTTGACGATTTCCATTCCATGTTCAGGCACATCGTCTCTTCCCCACAGTACTCGCGCATGCTCTCCTACCCATCGCGCCATTTTAGACTGGAACCAATGAGTTGTTATGGCTTTTTGGTTTTTGAGTACGGTGCAGTATCCATTCGCCACTTTTCGCTGATCACGAGGGAATCATGTCCGTCTGGTGAGCATGCCAACAGCTAGCTAGTGTCTAGGATTTTGCGCAAGCGTGTGTGCGTAGCAATTGTCCAGGTGGACTCGATCGATCGTATAGCTAGGAGTGAGTGTCCGTGAAGCGAAAGTGGTAGTATCGAGGGATTCACGTAGAGACGAAGAGTATACCTCCATAGGAGCGAAACAGTGGCACAAATTTCGGGTCCGTGCCGGCATCGAGTTTCGCAACGATGCAGACTTCTTGCAGCATGTATCTGGAAGTGGTAAGCGTGCTACTGTCCGGCAGTCCTACTTGCGTGGTGGATCTGCAGCTCTGGCCTCATCCTTACCATCGCCACCCAGTTTGTCAGAGGTTTCAGACGTGGACATCGAGACCAGGCCCAATTGTACTAGGCCAAAGACGCCAGTATATCATCGAGAATCTTGTAGAAGGATGCAGATATTCCCGGCCAGTCAGTCGATAGAGCCGCCGTCTGACAGAATTTCTCTGATCACTTAAGTCCACAGCCAACATTAGTTACTGTAGTCGACAACTCATGAGGGCTTTTACTCGTATTCAGAAAGCAAGCGGTATCCTCGTTACAACTTTCCTTCTTCCGCGTCGTCCGGCAAGAGAAAGGCTGGTCGCTCTCGGGCAGTCCAGCTCTGAAACAAGTCTGCGACAAGCAGCATCCGGTCATGACAGCCACCTTCATGTTCTTCAGCTGGCTCATTGAAACATATTCAGCAAATCGTGAGCTGCTACTGGAGTGGAGTCTACGATGAGAGTTGAAGAAAGACAAGGTGCAAATGCAATGGAGGTCACGTCGTCGCCTCCTCCTTGATCAAAATATCCGTGCGTTTCCATTTTGGGACAGAGCATTCAGAAGCCGACCTTGATCATCCCCAGTTCGTCTTCAACTCTGCAAAATCTGACTTTCCCAGGGTGTAAGTCCTTTCAAACATGAATTTGATTACTGTGCAGAATCTTGTATCTGTGTAGATGCCAGACCTCACTCCTCCACGATGATTTTCCCCGTCTCAAGAATTTGGACTGTGTCATAGTGACCGGGTGACAGTTTGTGTCGGCATCTCGGGATGGTAAACTTCCGATTCACAAGGAAGCTCGACCGATGTATTTGTCTTTGCTTTGCCTAGAAGTTTCGAAGACTTTTCGCCCTTCGTCGTGATACTAGCTAGCTAGTCGAACAGCCAGTCATGGCATGCGATTTGCTATTCGGATTGCATAAGATCTTTCGGTACGTGAACCAACTACTGCGAGCGGTGCTTCTGGACAATGGTTCACATATGCTATGTCTCAACCCGTCATGAAGTCGCATTGAGGCTAAGGTCGAATGTTGAAGCACGGCAAGCACATTAATGATCAATGCTTTCGTTCCAACCTCGAGACTGAGAACGCGCAACACCAAAGCACACAAGCAGCAGAAATATGGTGAGGCCTGGACGACCATCCACGGACAAGTTGAGGAAGCATGTTCCTCCAATCTTCATGCTTCGTCCCAATAGCCAAGATATTCGTTATCTCACTGTAAATTGCTTCAAGTCTCATGCGAGCGCAGCAATGATGTCCGCACTTTGTGCGACAAAGCCTATCAACTATCAGCGAGACTCTTGCCTTCTCCTCCAGAAGAAACTCACTCGTGTAGTTTGCTGTCATTCGCGTGTTCTCATAAGCGGCGGGGCCATTACGCGTGGCTGACAGGTCATCTACATAGAAGACATCATACCCTTTCGTGAGCTGTAAGCATGCTCCTGAGATTATAATTGAGCGTTGCGTGGGGGCATCTGACCTTTGAAGTATGCGTCCATGAAAGTCGAGCGCACACACTGATCGGCATCAACACCGCCGATGAAGATCGTGGTGATCTCGTTCTGCTGCAGAAACATGCCTAATGGCGTTTGAGCACCCCATAGTCCACTCAAGCGGTTCTTGGGAATCAGCCAGTCCGTACCCGCCTTCACACCATCTTCGACAACTTGCTTTAGTGCGCCGTATGGCTCAGCATTCCACGATCCAGCGACAAGGGCAGGTCCAGCTCGTACTGTGTTGTTACCATCTTCGACATCTCCCATCTCTCCGCCGATCGTGGAGTCGGCGCGGAGGTCTGGAGAAGCACCGGCCTTGACTGAGGGTGGCAGATACAGTAAGTCAAAGTTATTTAGTCCCCAATTGACCCAAGTCACTTTGATGTTACTATCCCTGAAAACCTGCGCGAGCTTGATAGTTGGCTCCACTGCGGCTCGCCCGTCTTCACTCGTTGGTGCCAGTGCCGGATGGAGGAAGTAGTTCTGCATGTCAATGATCACAAGCACGGATCTCGAAGGCTCTATGATGGCGGACTGGCGTGGACCGGTGCACGGTATCAGCTTCGGAGTCGATACTTCGGCCAGGTTACTTCGCGTTAAATCATAGGTGCCATTTGGGTAGACACGCCAGTAGTTGACGCCGTTGCCGACTCGGGGCTCTGCATCGAAATAGCCAATGCCTGAGCCGACATAGCCCTGACGCTTTTCAACTGCTTTGCTCGTGGCAGATGAAACTGTGAGAGCGATTCCAAGAAGTGATCTCAGCATGATGGCAGAGGTTGACACAAAAATTGTGACGATGAAGATCCAGCAAGCATCATGCTGGCCACCAGGCCATATATACGTGGCTGGTCTCGCTTTTTCATCATTGTCATGAGCGGAAGTGTTGTTACTCGGACGAGTCCGCTGCAAGCTGCATGATCTTCGTATGTCAATGTGTCGCGTGGGGTACCATGTGCAGTTCAGCTGCAGCCTTCTGTACCTTCGGAAGGGTGAGCCTGTCCTCTGTACACAATTTGGGTGCGATCAAGGATTCGCAGAATTGCGTGTCTGATGAATATAGCAAGGTGCTCTTTGCTCAAGCAGAACGAGCATGTTTGTTGACATCCGGTCCAGTATATCGTGGGTAGCGAGCCGTTCAGCACTTCTCGACCGGCTTTGGGTCATACAAAGCATCGCCCGTAGCTTTCTATTGCTTCATTTAGGCACGTCTATGTCTTTTCTGAGAGACCTTGTGATGCATGTCAGAAGTTCAGGATCCGACTTCAGGACAAAATTGGGTGAAGCAAATGACTCGATCAAGATGACAAAGCAATTTTGATCGAGTCATGTCTCTTTTTCGGAATCAAGTACAACTTCATCGATGTGTTCACGCCGTCTTCTCGCATTCATCAGAACATCAATCGAAATCATCAAACCGGTCGAACACGTTGGCACTAGATGAGCGGTCTGCACTAGAAGAGCACGCAAGTCAATTTGCAGCCAACCGCTGCATGAACGGCTGCACCTCGGGAGATCGGCGAGCTTGTTCCGACGGCGCTGAGCAGAGCCGCAGATACCACGACACTGGTCTCGTGCCTGACCCAAGGATGCTTATCATGCAGTTGCATGACCTCCAGCAGATACATCGTTCCTGATGGAGACTAGATGGAGAATAATGGTACCACCTCGCCGGCGCCCTGAGATACATCTCGTGCTATGCCGAGCATTAAATCGTCATGACCATGGCATATGTGTGTACTCGAGATAAGGGACTTCTTTTCAGCAGCCTCAAGATGGCAAAGCGCCTATAGCTAAGCTGACTCGGCCGACTTGGCGAGTATACTCATGAGCTACAAGCTTGCTTTTCTAGTCACGAGCATCAAAGTGAATAAGACTTCTCTTTATGCTGATCGTCCCCATGCTTGATGTTGCTTAGCACTGAATTCACAATGCTGCTCACCACCATCGCCTTTGCAGGCATTCTTGCAAGAGCAGCCGCTCAATGCGAGCTCCCTTCTCTCTACTCCGCGACCATCGACGAGCTCAACACCGGCCTCGAGAGCAAGTGCTTCACCAGTGCCGACTTAGTTCAAGCCTACCTCTCACGCATCGACGAAGTCAACGATGAGCTTCACGCAGTCATCGAACTCAACCCCGATGCGCTCGAGATTGCCGCATCACTGGATGCCGAGCGCAGCAATGGCACAACGCGTGGCCCATTACATGGCATCCCGATCCTGGTCAAGGATAACATCGCGACATTCGACAAGATGAACAATACAGCTGGCTCGTTCGCACTTCTGGGTGCAAAAGTTCCACGCGACAGCGGTACCATTGCGAAGTTGAGGGCTGCAGGAGCTATCATTCTGGGAAAGACAAATATGAGTCAATGGGCTATGTATAGATCGACGAACACGACTTCGGGATGGAGCTCGAGAGGTGGACAGACTTACGGACCGTTCTATCCGAGCATGGATCCATATGTGCGCCCTCACTCATTGTGTCGCGTAGCGCAGGACTGATGACATTTGCAGGGCTCTTCAAGCGGCTCTGGAGTGGCAGCAGCGATCGGTCTCTCCTTCGCGGCTCTCGGCACCGAAACTCGCGGCAGCATCCTCACACCCGCCAGCAAAGGCAATGTGGTAGGTATCAAGCCATCTCTGGGTCTAACATCACGGCATCTGGTCATCCCAATTACGGCACGTCAAGATACCGTGGGGCCCCTGGCTCGAACAGTGCTCGATGCTGCGACCGTACTGCAGTTCATGGCTGGAGTCGATGAGTACGACTACTATACTAGTGCGATTCCGAATGACGGGCAGTCGCCAGATTACATCGCTGCGGTGAACAAGTTCCCGGATCTGCGGGGTGTGCGCATCGGTGTCCCTCGCAACGGGATTGACGACAGCCAGCTCTATGGATCCATCAATCGTAGCTACGTCCTGTCTGCATTCGACGCCTCGCTCGACGTCCTCCGCGATCTTGGAGCTGAGATCATCGATCCGGCCAATTTTACAGACCCCATGTTCTCGGAGTACAACCTTGGTCTGCGCAGTGCAGGAAGCAACCACCAGTCCATCAACTGCGGAAGTGGCTTTGTCTCTGGTCTTGCAGCGTATCTGTCCGAGCTCACAGAAAATCCGCAGAATCTGCTCAGCGTCAACGACACGACGACGTGGACCATGGAAGACACGCGGGAGGACTACCCAGACCGCAATGTCGGACTCTTTGAAGTAGCCATGAGCTTCGGCTTCAATGAAAGTGATCCACGCTCGTTCGAGGCGTGGCAGCTGGGCAATGACCTCGACCTGCAAGGCGGTGTCTCTGGTACCTGCGAGCAGCTCAATCTTACGGCTATGGTCATTCCAACCGAGTACGCTCCCGTCTGGGTGTCCTCGCCGGGATTGCCTGCGATTTCTGTCCCCATGGGTGCATACCCTGATGATGTGCCGATTCAAGAAGGGCTTAGGGAACTCATCGGTGTTGCGCCGGGCATACCATTCGGACTCTCATTCCTTGGTCCGCGCTGGTCGGAGGAGACAGTAATCGGTCTTGCAGCTGCATTCGAGCGGGCGACAAACTTTCGGCAAGTCTACGAGCTAGGACCAAACGCTACTGTGCCGAGCACAGATCTTGTGGACGTGGTGGAGAAGTTCAATGCTTCAAGCCCGGTTTTAAGCCAAAGTTCTGGTAGCAGCATTGTGCATGTGCCGTGTGGGCGAATGCTTCTGCTCCTCGCTGCCACGCTTTGCATTAGCTGGGTCATGGCTTAGCAGATTTGTCCAAGTAGGGAAGGCTGCACTTCATGCGATCCTTCCGCATGGATCAATGTGTGCGCGTGACTACGCACTTGTATTGCATGCCCCACTGATCTGTCACCTTGGTTTTATTCAAGTCGAATCGCTCAAGATGAACTTGCAGTTGCACCTTCACCCTCCTCATCTCGACCATGACCAGCCTCGAGCAGCGCAGCAAGTCGCTCCTGATACTGCTCTTCAGGACCAGGCTGATAAGTGTAGCCCCACACCCTCTCAAAATACCCGATAAGATCATCGACTTTTTTGGCATCCTTTGCAAGCCCGGCACATCGCGTCATCTCGATGATTCGTTGAGCAACCTCTTCCTTTGGTACGGCATAATCCACTTTGAGTGGCGGGAGCTCAGGCGTCCGAGTCCAGTCGATAAGACCCAGAAGGGAGTAAATGACATCGTGCGCTTCCTTGCAACCTGCACCCTCGAAGTCGAGCAGCAGATCAGAGAAGCTGACGAAGCTGTGGGCAGCACCGGCGTCTTGCATGCGCTGGCGCCGCACCAGGAGTTTTCTCATCGGTGTGCTCAGTTCATACTCTATGTCTCGATCGGCCATGTCCAGCACGCCCTCCAGGAATATGTGACTCTTCTGGTCAATGAAGACGATTGACTTGGCGAGCAGAAACTCTTGTACTATCCATGCCCTTTGCCAGTATGGGGAATTTGTAAACGTTGTGCCGTATGACGATCCCCGTTTCTCTTGTAGCTTCCAAAGACTGTGCCTGCCTGTCCACACTGCAACTTCATCCGCACTCCTGTAGACATCGCCCATGAAGCCAACTTGGTGATTTCTTTCGTTCGCATCCTCTTGGTTGATACATAAAGCATCGACCCAGACGTGTGCCCACGGAGTACCTGGTATATTCCTGTGATAACGATTCCACTGGTATTCGAGTGACCGACATGCATCGAAGAGATTGGCGCCAACGCGTACTTGCTTTCCATTGATCCAGATAGTGTGGCCTAGATTCACGTTGCCCCACGTATAGCTCAAGGCCACGTAGCTAGGGTTCTCGCCGAGCTTGTATACACTGGAGTCGAGGAAGATCGCATTTGGTATGTTGTGGTCCTGGAGACCATGGACCAGCGATTCATATGGGGTGAACCTCAAAAGGCGTATCTCCCGCTGTGATGTATTTAACAGCGGGTAGACCTCCTTCGCCTTCTCCGTCCATAACGGTGGGGAGGATGGTCTCCTCTCCGTCATCCTGGTCGTGTGATAAGTGTCTGAATGCAAAGGCAGCGGAGCAAATTTGCACACTTCAAATCGACAGGAGATGAAAGATGCTGCTGTCTATTGCGTATCGAGACAGGAGTGCTGCTCGAGCTCGGCCTTCAGGTCTTGTCTCGAATCGTCGTGGGAGAACATTAACAAATGCCAATAGCATAAAATGGACTGGACGATGTCTGCTAGATGTGTGCAGTTGTCAATTCTGGCAAAACGCAAAGTTTCAGATGATATCTTTCGTGGTTGCGAAGCAATTGTGGCTGCGCGCATGCCCAGCTCGGTGGTGAATTGTTCCTATAGGTTGACATACGAGGCTGTACTTGCATAATATTTCCGGTGAGAGACGTGCCGCTCTGAGCAGTCTACGGGATTTCCACAACTCTTCAGCACTCGCTCACTCCATTGCCTTGGACTCGAACGTGGCCACTGATACAATGGTCACCCCAAGAACTCCAAGAGTCTCGCGTCTACTCCGACGCCGGCCAAACTTGCTAGACCCTAGGCTCCTTACATGGCTTGCTTGCGTTACATTAGAGCGAACCTCATGCTGACACGAGTGAAGCGAATGGTAGAGCTACTGGTATCGAAATAGATGATGGTGCGAGTTGAAAGTATGTAGCGACCGTCGGTAAGGAACAGTGTCATCCTCGGATTGCCCTCCGATGCTCCAGCTACGGCGCGCGCTCGATGCGTGCTCTAGAACAAAAGATAGAGGAAGCCACAGTAACGCAGTATCGAAACACCTGCCACAGCCCCCTACAATATATTGTCCGTGAATGAGTTAATGAAGAAGTTCTCGTGAGACGCGTCAGGGAAAATTTTGTGTGAGAAGGAAATGAATGACTAAGCCGCCCAATCAGAGGTTGCGCTTGGTAATTGTGATCCGAGCTTCCTGAGATCATTGAACGTCGAACGGGGCGAATGGTGAAGACGACAGCAATTGATAGCCCACGACAACGACGACGACGAATCTGCCACGATGCTGAGTCGACAGCTGTTGAGGTCGAGCGGGAGGCTGCAGAGCCGCGCTGTGCTCAATGCCTCGAGACCGTTCAGCTCGACGGGCAGACGGCCTGCGGAGGTCGAGCTCACAATAGGTATGCGTGCTGTGGCGTATCATGCAAGTGAAGCTGCTAACACGAGGGATAGATGGCAAGAAGGTCTCGATAGAAGGTTCGTTGATTACTGCTGAAGTCATTGGAATAGCACAGATGCTAATGCAGATGCAGCTGGCTCCGCGCTCATCCAAGCCTGCGAAAAGGCCGGAGTAACAATCCCGCGTTACTGCTACCACGAAAAGCTCATGATCGCTGGCAACTGCCGTATGTGCCTCGTTGAAGTCGAACGCGCTCCCAAACCCGTGGCATCGTGTGCGTGGCCCGTGCAGCCAGGCATGGTCGTTAAGACAGACTCGCCGCTCGCACACAAGGCAAGAGAAGGCGTGATGGAGTTTCTGTTGGCGAACCATCCTCTTGATTGTCCTATTTGCGATCAGGGTGGCGAGTGTGACTTGCAGGATCAGAGTATGCGATATGGTGCGGATAGAGGACGATTTCACGAGTTGGGTGGCAAGCGTGCGGTTGAGGACAAGAACATTGGTCCATTGATTAAGGTGCGTGTTTGCAAGAGGGGGACTGTACACGGGACAGCACTGACGGATTTTACAGACCTCAATGAACAGATGTATTCACTGCACACGCTGCATCCGATTCGCAAACGACATCGCAGGCGCGCCAGAACTCGGCTCAACGGGCCGTGGCAACGACCTCCAGATCGGCACATACCTCGAAAAGAACCTCGACTCCGAAATGTCCGGCAACGTCATCGATCTCTGCCCCGTCGGCGCCCTCACATCCAAGCCATACGCCTTCAAGGCACGACCCTGGGAATTGGCACACTTCGAGTCGATCGACGTGATGGACGGTCTGGGATCAAATGTGCGCATTGATACAAGAGGACTGCTGGTCATGAGAGTACTGCCACGACTGAACGACGACGTCAACGAGGAATGGATCAACGACAAGAGCAGATTCGCATGCGACGGCCTGAACACCCAACGCCTGACCATCCCGCTCATCCGCCGCGGCGACAACTTTGAGCCCGCATCTTGGGAGCAGGCTCTCGTCGAGATCGGCGACGCATACAAAGCACGCAACATCCAGGCCAACGAGTTCAAGGTCATTGCCGGTCAGCTCGTCGAGACGGAATCACTCGTCGCAATGAAGGATCTCGCCAACAAGCTCGGCCACGACAACCTCGCTCTCGACTTCCCTCTCGGTGACCAACCACTAGCGCACGGTGTGGACGTCCGCGCCAACTACGCGTTCAATTCGAAAATCTACGGCGTCGAAGAGGCGGATTGCATACTCCTCGTCGGCACGAACCCCAGACACGAAGCCGCCGTCCTGAACGCACGGATACGAAAGCAGTGGCTGCGCTCAGACCTGGAAGTCGGCCTCGTTGGCGAAACTTTCGAGAGCACCTTCGATGTTGAGCACCTCGGTGCCAACGCGAATGATCTGAAGAAAGCGCTCAGTGGACCCTTCGGCAAGAAACTCGCCCAAGCGAAGAAGCCTATGATCATCGTCGGCAGCGGCATCGTCGAGCAGGCAGATGGCAAGTCCGTCTTCGAGCAGGTCGGCACCTTCGTCGAGAAGAACAAGGCCAACTTCCAGACCGCCGAGTGGAACGGGTACAACATC
This sequence comes from Scolecobasidium constrictum UM 578, assembly GCA_000611715.1. NCBI lineage: Eukaryota > Fungi > Ascomycota > Dothideomycetes > Venturiales > Sympoventuriaceae > Scolecobasidium > Scolecobasidium constrictum. The sequence continues at coordinate 19,094 of AZYM01000309.1, read as the reverse complement.
CTGCAGCGCGCCGCATCGCGCACAGGCGCGTACGAAGTCGGTTTTTCAGTCCCCTCGTCACAGGTCGCGAACACAAAGGCCAAGATCGTGTGGTTGCTTGGTGCAGACGAGTTCAACGAGTCAGACATCCCCAAGGACGCCTTCGTCATCTACCAAGGCCACCACGGCGACAAGGGCGCCGCCATCGCCGATGTCGTCCTCCCCGGCGCGTCCTACGTCGAGAAGAACGGCACCTACCTCAACACCGAGGGCCGCGTGCAGACAACCCGCAACGCGGTGAGTCTCCTCGGCGCAGCGAGGGAGGACTGGAAGATCGTCCGCGCGGTGAGCGAGTACCTCGGCGCGCCGCTGCCGTATGATGATATTGAGGCGCTGAGGGATAGGATGGAGGAGATTTCGCCGGCGATGAGGCGATATGATGTTGTGGAGGGGACGAGTCAGGAGGTGGCGGGCTTGAGCAAGACACAACTCGTTGACGCAAACAAGGGCGCGAAGATCGAAGGCGCCCCATTCAAGAAGGTGATTGAGGACTTCTACTTTACGGATGTGATTTCGAGAAGGTATGTTTATTCCTTTCCCTGGGAGGCAGATGGTGGTGGATGAGAGGGCTAATGTGGATGATAGTTCACCGACGATGGCGAGGTGCTCGGCGGCGAAGGCGCAGAAGATTGCGGAGACGAATTTTATGGCGCCTGGGGAGCCGAATCCGCAGGTCACGTATGGGCCGGTCGATGGGGCGGCCGCGCTGCAGGCTGGTGGTTAAGCTGCGAGCGGCGCGGAGCGAAGCGAAGCCAGCAGAGCACGAGGGCCCACGAACAGTAGTCGAGAGGAAGAGTAGGGAGCAGGAGCAGAAAATCGAAGGGCATGTGTATAAAGTATGTGAGCACGGGAAGGAGAAGCAGGAGGAGGAGATGAAAGGAGCTTTCATATTGTATCGTGCCATGGTTGTCTATCGAATGCAAGAGCATAGATGGACGTGGCGTTCCTCTGAAGTTTTGATAGCATGCATATTTTGTACATAGGAATTTGATGTGTGTGCTTGTGTGTGCTTGTGTGATGTGCTGTCGTGCTGTCTGCATGTACTTGATACGTTGGTGCTATCGGGATGGTAGGGCTTGGGGTGTATCTGCTGATTGCTTGTCATAGCGCTATGGGCTCTTCAAGGTCGAGAGAATCCTACTATTCCTGTGACAAGCAAACCTGGCACGAGCAGTATCTCTTCTTGGACAATCTTACCAAACGCTGTTCCTCGCAGCACATTCTCAGCTCCACTGAACATCTGCGTGCCGGTTTTCTGATCTCTCCAAGGCCCTACATATCCTCCTGGTAGCGGCAGGGCACTAGTCCGCTTTGGATTCGAAAATGCGATAGATCATATCTGGGAGTCTCAACAACATAGATCTCCAATCTGTTGCACATGTAGGGCCACTAGAGTCACGATTTCATCCCCATTCTCGCGATTCGGCGTGTAGCATGGTCTCTGTGCCCTCGACATCATCAAAACCTTATGACGATGTCTGCAGATTCACCCGCGTTGGTCCGCTGGAGCTGCTCATGCTTCCACAGGAACTTCTAGATATCATAGTCCAGTATCTGCTCCCCGAGCATGATCATCTATGGAACCCAGAGTGCCCGTGGTGCGCCTACCTTGCGTATGCTCCATGATTTGAACGCGCTGACTGCTATTACGTATATAGGAAAAATGTAACGCACTGGCTGCGCATCTATAGCGGCGATCTAGCTGCGCTTCGCGCAACATGCAAACACTTCTCACGACTGGACACGCTCAATGGCCTGCTCTTCCGGGACTTCTCGCTTTTTGTACGGCGGAGCAGTCTGCAGAATCTGAGGGCTCTGAGCGAGAGTCCGTTGTTGAGCAAGTTTCTCATGAGGATTGTGCTTGTTCCTCCGCTGTATTGCAAGCACTTCATCGAGAGGGGAGAGTATCGTGCGCTCATGCTGCGCTGGGACACGATTCTGGACGGGTCGCCTGACAGCAGAGCCCATGCATGGCGTGGCAAGATATACAATGATTTTGTCAACGAGAGCAAGATGCTGGCAAGGTTTGGCGCGTACGGGAAAGCATGGGATGAACAGCAGGCTCTCTTGGCCAACACATCTGATTTATTCGAATATTCGAGACATGCCATTGCCAGTCTGCGACAGTGCCCTCATGTGCGCCATGTCAATGAGCGACGAGCGCTTCTGCATGCCAGACCTATGGTCGCAAGCCGACGGAGCTACACGAGAACGGCAGGAATTCACCGATCATTGCAACGCGTTCTTTCACGATGCAGTCTCGGATCTCAAAGGGTCTTGCTACGATGGTATAGATGATCAATTCACACAAGCGGTAATGGTCGTCGTGTCCACTTGGGGACCTGCCATGGAAAGCTTCTGTCTTGGGAACAACCTCCCACTGGCACCGTGCTCATTGCTGAGCCAGCAATTCCTCAATATCGACTTCTGCAGCATCCGCGACGTTAGACTTACAATAGATTCATGCACTCGGTACGGTTTCGAGCCTACCCAGTACGCTCTCCACATGCAACGTTTTCTAGCGCGCATCGGAGGATCCTTGGAATCTTTGGAAGTTGAGGACAGGGCTCGTCGAGAAGACGGCAATTTGCACACCCGCGACATCTTCGCTACTCAGCTGCCACATCTGCGCAAGCTCAAGCTCGTGCACATGAGCCTCGATGGCACCTTCCGGCCGAAGCAGCGTCAACCGCAGCTCAGCGATATTGAGCTCTTCGCAGTCGTCGGCACCGAATCTAACGTGAGACAGCTACTTGACGGGCTTCGTGGACACGCGGCACTGGAATCGGTTGCCCTTGTTCTAGGAGTCATTGCTGATGGACCGCCCTGGAGGTCGAGCGTTGTCGAAGTAGAATCGTGCACAGCGAGGAGTGTCAAAGAGACTGATGTTATCGGTCGATATATCTTTGGCCGAATGCCGTGGACGGCAGACCTGCTAGATCATGGACAGCTACTGGGTTCGGTGTACGAGAGTTGAGCATCAGCTACGGCGAATCGAACCTCTTAGAGGAAAAGTAATCGAAACAACGATTTGCTTTAGGACAGGTGCAGACATCCTCGATGTTGAGACTTCAGCGATATCCTCTTGCCATCCCAGTGGCGACTTCGACACTATCGATCTTACTGCACTCTGTTAGCTGCGCTGCTGACGACATGCTTGATATCTCTGGTATCATCGATGCGGCAAAGTCATTGTTAGCCTAGTACTACCACTGTCGCTGTTGCTATGAGCATCACGTGCTGTTGAGCTAGACTATACATGGCATGGCTGCAGCCGCATACGGCCTAGCCGAAGTCAACTTGATCAGCACAACAGGAGAGGAGCTCAAAAGTGATGATTGGATAGGCAAGTATGTATGGGGTTTGACACCATGGTCGTCTCAACTTGAATACTTTTATGGGTCTGCGCCGACCCTGGAAACCCATGGAAATGACTAGAAATGTATTGCCCTGCATTTCATCGGACACATGGGTGATATGAGGTGGCGACATATCAAGTCCAAGTTTGACTGGGAGTTCTATCGAACGATTGGCGTATCTCGACTATGGCCTATCTCATTGTCCAAGTTGCTATATGCAATCTTTTCATGGCTCGATTGATCAGTCTTGTACATCGCCTTTCGGATTGAGCTCTTCATCCCTTGTACCACAATTCTGCCAGTGTGATTTTCGTAGGATGAGATCTTGAATGCAGCACCAATTGAAAGCCTTTGGCCGAAATGATCACCACACGCTGATGACGAGACATCCATCAGCCCTCTAAGTCTCCACCACAAGCCTCTCTCAGGAACTCCATATCCTTCACCACAGCCGAACTATGCACACCATATTCCTGGTCACCCATCGGGCACATCAGCCTGCCCTCCTTCTCCATCCATGTTGCCACGCATCCTGCACAGAACACATCTCCACACGCCATTCTCAGCGGCACACCCTCAAAGCCCTCTTTGACCGTGATGCCTCTACGATCTGCGCTCAAAGCGATCCACTCTTTCTTCTCTGGCGTGGCGATGCTCTCGTGGAGAAGTGTGCCAATCGCCGCGATGTCCATTTTGTCACCTAGTATCTCATGGCAGATACTGCAGTCTTGCTCTACGTCTGGTAAGGCGATGAGAGTGTCTCGAGTGTAAGGTGCGAGATCGATATCCATAGGTGCGCTGTCAAGGATGCGAGCCAGTATCGTTGCTCGTGTTGGCATGTCTTTGAGCTCAAGAAGGTTTGGTGAGGAGTCGTGAGTGAGGAGATGGACGGTATCACTGATCAGAGTGGAGAAGGCCACGAAGAAGTCGAGGACTGGCTTCGTACTGCTCGAGCCTGAGCTGGCCCTTAGGATTGCCTCCGGCCCAGCGAAGCGCTGCATGAAGTGTTCCATGCCGCCTTGCTTCAAAAATTCCCCGTGGCGCAAAAGAGAACCACTAAGAAGCTCAGAGGTCTTCACCCATCGCTTGCTGAGCAGCTCGACCATGTCGATCTTCTCCATGCTACTCATGTCATCGAAGTCCGCGTCGTCTATGTTCGGGCTCCAGGTGTTGTCCAGTCTTGCGTCGAGTTTTGCCGCAAGCAGCTCATTCCACATTTGTTCCGTGGAGAGCACGAACATGCGGCAGAGCATCTCCAGAGCGACCGGAGAAGTGGTAGAATGGCTGTCCGGCGCATCTTCGTCGAAAGCACCAGGCATGACCGGAGCAGCGTCAATAGAAGAAGCGAGATACGCGGTCCGGACGATCTTGTTGATGATTGCTGCAACTCTTGATGCCAGAGTCGTCTCGGCTGTGATTTTCACCGGCGAAGTTTGGGAGCTTTCCACCTCGGTGCTCTTCGCCTGCGGACTTGTCGCCATTGCCGTCTTTGCTCGATGACTAGCGGTAGCCGCAGACGGTTGTGGACAGCTCATCCGCATGTTTCCCATCATGTTGCCCATCATACTGCCCATCATGTCCATGCCGCTATTGAGCATGGACCAGCCCGCTCCGGCTGCCACGTTTCGTCCATCCACGTAGACATTCTGCATGCTGTTACTACCCATGCGTGGAGCCGTGCCACCGCTACATCCTGCCGCGTAAGTTGTGGTGCTGCCCACTCCTGGCGCGGATGTCTGCGGGTCGCCTGGTGGATGAGCAGTGGCAGGGCGGCTTGGGACATTGCCACTTGCGTGCGCAATATTTCCATGATTGCAGCATGTGATGCTTCCTTTGAGACGCCTAATCGTGCCGTAGTTGTGCTTGATGTTGCCATGGCAATGGACGATGCTGCCATAATTTGTCTCGATATCACCTCTGCAATGCACGATGCTGCCTAATGTGAAACATACATCAGTAATGATAGTGAATGGTACAGGATGCTGAAGGCTTATCGTAGTTCGTTACAAGGTTACTCTGACTGTGTACGATGCTGCCGCGATTTGTGACGATATCGCCTTTGTTGTGGACGATGCTGCCTTGGTTGAACGTGATGTTGCCTTGGTTATGGACGATGCTCGCATGGTTCTCGGACAGGTCGTTCTGATTAGACCGCATGCTTGTGCGGTTGACTCCTGGCATCGTGAATTTTGTGGTCTTGTGCGCTCCTCTGCTAATGGGTCGTGCTGAATGAAGTAAGCTTTCGGTCGCGCGAGAAGGCAGATGTTGTCCTAGTGAAGTGATCGTGAGGTGTCTTATGATACGCAATCTATGTGCAGAAGTAAAAGTGTATGAAGGTTGAGGCTTTGTTGACGTGCGAAGTTTTGAGAGTGGCATGTTCGTGGGCGGGTAGATGTGGGGTTCGTCGTCACCAATCCTGTGACACCGGGTAGCTTCATTCTCAGATCAAGGCTCGGCTTGCGACGGCGAGATACGCATACCCTCGCGCGCGACTGCAAACTTTAGTCAAGTATATACGATTATAAAATGCCTCCACAAGTTAGGACTGAAGTTGTCAGTGACGAGATTGAAAACTCTAGCAGGTAGAACTGACCAGGCACGTACTTGCTGACCGCAACTAGCCGCGCAACAGTTGTGTATGAACAGGTTTGTAACGAATGGTCACACCGCACGAGACGTCCATCTCGAAAGCCATCTCCAGACCGCGACCATCGACTCAAGGCGACTACCAGCTATATTGGTACGCGAACAGTTTTACCCGCCATCCTGGTTTCCACGGCCACCGGATCATTGTCGGGAAGAAGGAGCTCTGATGACCACAGACATGACCAGTCCAGCTGCATACCGAAAGCAAGACGCAAATACCTAACAACCATGGCATCTAATGTTCTCGCAATCCTTCGCGCTAAGTCGTGGACGACAAGGTGGCTCGCACGAGGAATCGGGACTTCGTTCTGATGTGACATCGAGATGAGACTTTTTGGTGCCGCCATGGAAGTAAGGACTGGATCTCCTTCATGTACCACGGGATTCAAACCTACAATCAGCTGTTCGAAGGATACCATCAAGTACAGTCCCGAGCAACCTCGACTCTCGAAATGAAGAATTCCCCGCACCACATCGTGTGGACAACCTGAATACCGGCGCTAGGTCCTTCCATGGACTCTTTCACTGATGATGCAGGCTATCATGGAGCTCAACACCGTGGACATCATATCAGTTCCTCGTTGCGGAACAGCGAGCACGAAAGATGGGCCTCGAAGATGATTCGGGGAGGTATGCACCCACTTCCTGGTAGGAAAAATACCTCCAAGATCCGAGTAGTTCTAGTTTCTAAGCATCACAGGCACAGGTCGTATGATGTGCTCGATCTTGCGCAGAAGCGACCATCTTGCTTGCTGAAAGATCCCACAAGCGTTCAGAGAAATGGACGATCAGAGGATCTCAGATGCTAGAGCATGGCCGTCCAGGATCATACGACATATGATAACATTTTTCAGCGTCCCTGGATAGCCCTCGTGTGTTGTACGATCCTGTTGCAAGTTTGGACATTGATGCTCGAATTTGCACGATCGCAAGTGATGTTCTGAAGAGCCCGGAAGAGCACTGCCTAGAATCCTGGTTCCACGCCAGGCTAAAAGGGTGACAGGACTTGCATCCCCACACTAAAGTCGGACTCCCCGATGTCATTGGTCCGCTCGTAATAATATCGATACATCCAATTTTGGAACCAAGGAGCGAACGGAGTTTTCGACACAACGAAAGCAAAAATTTTAAGATCCAAGCGTGCAGTGCTTGCGCAGTTCAAGATGCGGCGAAAGCTATACTTTCAGCCTGCGCGAGCTTCGAGCTTTGAGCTTCGTGCAATGGTCCGCACGAAACCATCGCGATATCTTTTCGATCCGAGTTTTAGCATCCCGCTGATTCCCACAGTCTGGAGATAAAGAACCGCCGGATATCGAGCCGACGCTAACGATTTCGACAACGCGACTTTAGCATGCGGCTGAAAATGCATGGGATTTTAAATGAGCTTGGGAAGAGATCGAGCATCTTTCTCGCCTTTCGATGCTCAGAATCTGTTGCTGAAAGATGGAGATCTGTTCGAAGCTTATGTGACTGATCGCATCAGCCTGCAAGCCTCGACTTCCTTCTTGTCCCGAGTCACCGGCACTATGGTCCATCGACAGGTGCTGAAAGCTTGACCGGTAATCTTACCTAAACATAGAGTCTCCACTGTGATTCAGGGCGTGCTGGGCCAGATCTGGGAGTCTGGGCGCGTGTGGCTTGCGATTTGGAAAGTCTAGTCAGGGGCGAAAGGAGAAAGGATCTGCTTTGGGCGACCACGTTGATGCAAGCGAGAGGCATCTAACTGCTAGCAGCTAACATCACTATAGCGTCCGCTATCATTGCCAATGGGAATCGCTGACCCCTGGCAGCATAACGCCCTCAAATCAACCTCATGACACGTCCTCTCATGGACCTCACCAGGCGCTCGCTCGCCGAACAGGCTTGGAGCATACCCAAGCGACTCCTACACGCCACACATGCACGCAACGGTCGGACATGGCCTTCTCACGGGCTTGGTCGCGGCTGTATCAACATGGCGCGATCTTTGGCGTCGAATGGGGGAAGTAATATAATGGCCATGCGATTCTCCATCTCGTCTCTTTCCTTCTTTCACCTCGACTTCTCGTTGTCCATCTATCTCTAGGCCGTTTTTACGACCGTCCTCTCGTTCTCATATTAATCATGCCGTCCTCATCACTCTTTCTGAGGTCGAGCGCCACTCTCGTTTCTATTGCTTCTCTGTTTTCATCGGCTGCTGCTGTTCCAACTCTCCACGAGCGTCAGAGCCCTAACCCCCAGTACGAGCTCACGAAGACATACCAGGGCCGATCCTTCTTCGATGACTGGACTTTCTTTGACCAGGCCGATCCGACCCATGGCTTCGTTACCTACGGTAACAGGAAGTATGCTGAGGACAACGGCCTTATTAGCTTCGATGGCGACTACGCTGTCATGAGCATCGAGTCTCGCACCAACCTTGGCAAGGGCGCCAACTACTATGCCAATAATGGCGCAGGCGATTACTGGCTGCGGAATGGCGTCGGTCGCAAGAGTGTTCGCATTGAGGGCAACAAGGAGTTCACCAAGGGTCTGATCATTGCCGACATTGGGCAGATGCCATCTGGCCAGTGCGGTGCATGGCCGGCGTTCTGGACGCTGGGCAGTGGTCAATGGCCAAGCAACGGCGAGATCGACATCATCGAGGGTGCTCACACCCAGGGTGGCTTCTGGTCTGCTCTGCACTCCGAGGGCGTGTCCAACATTAATGGCAACACCGACCGCATGACCGGCAGAATCGCAGCCACCGACTGCCAGGTCCGTCTTAACGATCCCAACCCCAATTTCACCGGTTGCAAGATCGAAGATCCAGATGCAGCAACTTGGGACGCCTACACTGGCGGTGTCTGGGCATCCCAGTGGACCTCGGAGCGCATAAAGATTTGGTACTGGCCATATGGACGCGTTCCATCCGACGTGACTTCCGGCAACCCCGTGCCCGGCTCTGCCAGCTGGGGTACACCACGCGCCAGCTACGCACCACCACAGAACCTGAACGCCGATGCCAACTACAAGAACCACCATCTCATCTTCGACACCACCTTCTGCGGTGACCTCGGTGATGCCGTCTGGGCGTCCTCTGGCTGCGCTGCCCGCACTGGCTACCGAGCTTGCGCTGACTACGTCGCCAACGTACCAAGTGCTTTCGCCAATGCCAAGTGGAAGGTCAAGTACGTCAAGATCTTCGAGGAGTCCAAGCCAGTCTCTTCGTCGTCGTCTTCGTCCGTCGCTTCGTCCACTTCGTCGGTTCGCTCGTCCAGCTCTTCGGTCGTCTCCTCGACTCGCAGCTCCTCCAGCGTTGCGTCCTCTTCCGCAGCTCCGTCCTCATCTGTGAGCCGCAGTGTCGCATCCTCGTCCGCAGCTCCATCTTCATCTGTGAGCCGCAGTGTTGCGTCCTCGTCCTCGGTCAGCCGTAGCGTCGCGTCCTCATCCTCCTTCAGCCGCAGCGTCGCACCATCTTCTTCAGTCAGCCGTAGCGTCGCTTCGCCCTCATCAGTCAGCAGCCACGCCATCGTGTCCAGCTCTGCTGTCCCATCCTTCTCCACCATCTCGCACTGGGGCAACTACTCCTTGAGCCACGGCGCAGGTCCACGCACCAGCTCTCGCGGCCACCACGGTGGCGGTGGCAATGGTGATGGAGGCGATGATGACTACGAGCCAAAGCCAACCTCGTCCAAGATCTACGATGGCGGATATGATGGTGGTTACGACGGGCACCCAAGCAAGCCAAGCACCTCTTCTAAGCCATACTATGGTGGGGACAAGGGCGGATACGGTGATGCGCCAAAACCAACTTCGTCCAAGCCATACGGTGGCAAGGGCGGCTACGGTGATGACGAGGAAGAGGAGTGCGTCACATCGACCATCACCAGTGAGTTTGCATTCCCGGATGTTTCTCAAGCATTACTAACACATTCTAGCCGTCACCAGAACTCCATGCGCCACGCCACCATACTGGCAGGATGTCACCACGACCTACGTCAAGACCGTGACCGTCAAGGTCTACCCAACTCCCCACGTCGAGCACGATGGCTCGGGTTACAACGGCGCCAAGCCAAGCAAGGACGCCGTCGTCCTCCCACCACCAGCGCAATACTCGCCAGTCAAGCCAGGCGGTGGCAAGGACTACGACACACCAGCCTCTCCAGTCGGCGGTGGCAAGGGCTATGACACTCCAGCCTCGCCTGTCGGTGGCAGCAAGGGCAATGATACACCAGCTGCGCCAGGTGGTGGCAGCAAGGGCTATGATACTCCTGCCTCACCAGTCGGTGGCGGTAAGGGCTACGACACCCCAGCCGCACCAGCTGTCCCCTCAAAGTCCTACGGCGCAGGCGGTGACTCGTGGCCGCTCGCAGGCCCAACTCCAACGAACAAGGGTTACGGCTACCAGCCCACGACGACGTATGGCGCGAAGCCATCGCAGTTCACCGGCGGTGCATCGTCCAATGCCGCCATCGGTGGTGGTTTCCTCGCTGCCGCGCTCGGCGTCGCTGCGGGTATGCTGATGTAGATGCACACACGCATATGCTTACAATATAATGATGGGATCATGGCCTTTTGAGATATCCTCCTTTTGTAATTAGATGGGAATGCCTCGTTTTTAGACTTGTTTGTATGTCTAGGTACATTTATGAGGTAACTCTGGTCATTCTTCCCATTGCTGTCATGTGACTCCATCGTTATCACTTCTTTCCATCCTGGAAATCTGTGCCCCAGTGTGACAATGAAAATGTTTCCTGGACAGCCGATGCAGAGGACTTGGTATCTGTCGACAGCACCCACTCTCCTCTAATTGGTGCAAAATCCCCATGTCCCTCCAGCCTCGTGTTCCTCATCTCGGCAACCTGTAAGCGCACCCAAAACTCCAGAAACACGAGCACTATTCTTGTATGTATCCCATTACAGCGCTGCATAAGCACTATGCGGTATCCCATGTCGATACCTCGGCGCAGTGAGATCTGGAGGGTGGAACATTGCTCGATCTGGTTATTTTTGCGCTGGAGAGGTTGTTCATGGATACGGATATAGCTGTCGATGATTGAAACAGATTGGCTCATGGATGGATGATGTTGACCGGTGGAAATGTTTCAACTCACGGGCAAGCATTAAATTTGAGCATTTGTTACATGATTGCTTGAAAGTCATTAACTGACTGTGGGTGCTCAGAGTTGAGATGCGATAAATATATTGGGTATCTAATACTGCTTGGTTTCGTACATGACAATCATGAAACACTCAGTCGTTGCGACCATATCCTCACCAGCTCGATCCCACCCAACACCTCATCACCGCCCCTTCCGATACAACCCCCACAAATCCTTCATCCTCTGTATCTGCATCGGCGTAAACCCCGTATAACAAGCATCCGTACTATAATCCATAACATTATGCACATTATCGCTCATCTCCTCCCCCTCACTCACGCCCGGCGGCAATGTTCCCCCCACCTTCTCCAACTCAGCAATGCTCCACTTCATGCCTGGACAACTGACCTGAGTGGTGGGACACCCGTCCGTACTCTGGGCTTGTGGAGCAGTGTCGGCGATGAGATCACCTTCGCCGTCGCAGGAGTAGCCTTCGAAGACGTGGAAGAGGCCTAGCCAGTGTCCCGTTTCGTGCGCGGCGGTCATGCCGGCGGAGTACCCATAGATACTACCACCAGGCATGGTGCCGGCATTAACATTACACCCATCGTCCACGTACAGACTCGGATCCACGTCTTTCGCCGGCTTGCTCGGGTCCGAGATATCAGACGGCATGCTGCAAACGCCCAGAATGGATCCAGCGAGATCGCTCTGGAAGTACAGGTTCAGCGTTGCGTATGTCCCCTTTCGCAGCGCCGTTTTCATGGCGAGGATATCGTCGTCTGTTGCGCCGATGGCCCAGGCGTCGTTGGTCGTGAACGTGGCGTCCTTGAGCACGAAGGCGAACCCCGTGTCTTTATAAGCTTTATTCAGGGCTTCGACCTGTTTGGCTGGGACATCCTGCCCAATCGTCCCTTCCTTCGCCTTCGTGGTAACGACATGAATGACCACCTCAATCTGCACGTTTTCACTTCTCTCGCGTAGCGCACGGGCGCGTAATCGGGCACCGGGCGCGCCGCCGCTGTGCTCGCTGAAGAGCGCTTTGTGCACGTCGATCAGATCCTGCGACGCGGCGTTAGCCTCCGAGCTCCCGCACGAGAAGGGCTTGAAGCGCGGGTCGTTCGCTGGATCGCCCTTGGGCCCTCTCGTCACATTTGTCTGCGGCTGCGGTTGTGCATCTGCGCGGGTGAGTAGTGTACGTGCTTCTTGACGTGGAGTCAGGCGGGCGTTCCATGATGTTTTTGCGTATGTGCCTCCGAGGAGGAGGGCGAGGATGGGCAGGGCGCGCATTCTTCTTTGTCTGAGGTGGGGATGTGGTACAGACGGCGTGAGAGGAATGTAGATCACCTTCCCTCTCGAGATGGAGATGCGGATCTGAGACAACTCAGCGTGCCTCGTATCGTTCCACCTTGCTGGTATGCTCCTCAATCAAAATCAGTATTGTAAATGGCGAAATGCAGGATGCGCACATGAGAAAATCGATGCAACAATCGCACAACCAGCAGTTGAAGCAAGGCCTTACCCAAGCTAGTATCTTATAGCTGCCTCCACTCTTCTTCAGCAACCCTTGGAGGAAAAGCCACCAGACCCGCGGGTCCATTGCCTCACACCTCAACACCACCGCAGGAATAATCTCCCATTGTCCTCGCGGATCTAAGACCAATGTCTGACCTATGTTTTGCCTCCGTGCTCACTTGTCTCTCGCACACTACGTGATGGAGGCCTCGTGGCAATACGAGATACCAGAAGGGCCGGACCGTGATGTCTTAGTCTACACCCGCATCCGGGAGCGCAGCTGTTTACTGCCATCACATTCCCTTTGTCTGGCATGACAGCGCTAGCAGGACAAGGAAAAGATCAGCGGTCTGGAATCTAGATATCCCTCCCCTTCTGGTCCTGGGTGAGTGATCTCGGAGTTCGGCAGTCCCAAAGCGCACGCATCCTGATAGTGTACGAAATGATCCAAAGCTTCAGGACAAAAAAGCGAATGATTTGATATTTCCAAAACACAAAAACTCACTGTACACGATACTCGCTCAGATCAATGATGAACCCCATGGACGCCTCAAACCGATTCAACGCCCGCCTACCCATCACGTCATAGCCATGATCGCATCTTTTCCAGTAGTCTGGATCAGATCGGTGTGGCGGATCATGCGGCGCCCTCTCCCGGTCTCGCGCTGCGGCCCGTTGTCGTCGCGGTGGATGGCTGCTCGTTGTTCCATGTGAGGTAGGTGTGGTCGCCGAGTTTCCTGTTGTCCATCTCCGTTAGCACACTCTACTACAATTGCTGCTCTGGCACGAGTGGTGAGACATACCTCGGTTTAATGATATACGTGACTGTGAACAGCGCACCCAGCAATATGCAGAGCCCACCCACGACCAGGTACGCAATGCCTAGGAAGGGGTTCTTCCCGCCCATAACCGTGCGCGTGGAGATGAGGATGCTCTTTGTGCCGTCGTAGAGGGTCGTGTTGAATTCTGCCAGTCATTAGCCCCGACCTCTATTCGCCCTGCTCTCCTTCCAGCTTGGACAAAGTCAGAGACGTAAAAGGGTAAGAACATACCGTCCCAAATATCCATCTGATACCGCCCCGGCTTCATCGCAATATCATCCTGCCTCAACGCCATCTTACTAAACGTAGGCAACCCCGCCGTCCGCATCCACACAAAGAACTCCTCCCACTCGCCAATATCAGGCGGTGGCGTGTCATTACTGTACGTCGGAAACTTCTTGCGCCAGTTGGGTGGGGGCACCACTGCGTCCGGCGCGTACTTGGTGTTGTGGTAGAGATCGCTGTCGCTGGCCCATGCGATACCGCGGTTCGTCATGCTGAATTCGGTGGAGTTGTCGCCGTCTTGGGCGTTGAGGAGGATGGGGGAGTTGAAGGTGTCGTTGAAGATGGAGTTGGCGATTAGGCCGCAGGGGTAGTATGGTTTGCGTGTCTCTTCGTCGACGTCTAGGGGTGCGCAGTCGGTGCCTGAGATGGAGCCGTAGGACTTTGCGTCGCCGTCTAGTTGTCCTTGATCATAGCTCTTCACGTAACGTCTATGGTTCTGATAGAAGTTCGTCATGCGATAGTACATATACACGGGCGCATCAAGCTGATGCTCGATGTCGAATTGTAGGCGGCAAATATTCGTGTCTGGCACCACGATGTTACGGAAGACATTGCCCTGGTTGTAGGTCTTGTCCTCGGTGTAATGGCCCCATTGCGCAGGACGGGCACCCGTGAAGTCGCCTTTCTTGAACGTCTTAGACACACGGTCGCTGGGTATGTCGGCGAAACCTGTGGTGCCATTTGGATCTATTTCGGGCGAGCGGCGTATGCAATCTGAGTAGTCGATCGAGATCTCTTGGACCTGTTTCCCCGTTAGTCCTCGTGCCCTCGCCATTAGTATAAGATGCGCCGTACAGTCGTGCTCGCCCACAGTAACAAACCACCAATAGGCGCAAAAATAATCCCCACAGCAAAGAAAAGCGGCAACACCGTCTTAGGCGTCAAAATCGGCCTATTCGCGCACCCGTCAGCATCGCTCTCTTCCATCCAGCGCACCCGCAGTAACTCACTGCCATGCCTTCAACCTCTGCTGCCTAAACGCGGAATCTGTGTCGCCTGTGTGAGTCTTCTTCCTTATTCGCTCTCCTCATGGGTGTGTAAACGCACTCGCCGGTCTCCGCGACTTGTCCTTCTTCTTCTTCTTGTCCTGGTGGTTTGGGTCCTGGCTGTCTATCGAATCCGTATGCTGGATCTGCTCCGTCTCCGTCTGCGACATGGTTGCGCGCGCTGTCTATGCCCAGACAGACAGACTCTCGTGCGTATGCGTATGCGTGGGCTGAAGAATTGTCGTCGTCGTAATCGTCGTCGCAGTGGACTGAATTGAGTTGTATGTATGTATCCCTCCCGCGAATCCCGAAACCAAAGCGGCATAGCCTCCTTGCTTAGGTGATGCGGCCAGGGTTTGTATGCGCCCCACTACGTGTCGCGACCTCACTTTGTGCGATCGCAGCGAGGGACTGTGACTTCGTATCTCGCATTCGTTTGTTTGATGTACCTGGAAAAGCTGCCTTTGCTCGCGTACTTGTGTCCCATTGCCATCATGTCATCACTCATGCAGGAGGAAGCGAGCACACCCACGCCTGCTCTCTTTGCACAGCTGGAGAATTATGCTTGGGATCAGGATGCGGAGTTTCAGAGCGGATTGAATGCTATACTGGGCTCTGCGACGACGCCAGAGCAGAAAGAAGAACTCTCTCTACGCGCGCGGTGCTTCTACTTCGCCAGGTGAGCCCTTCTTCGCCTTGCATGGCCTGCCTCGGTCCAGATCCGCTCACCATATCAACCCACCAGAAAATACAACACCCACATCGACTTCGACCAGTACAAGTCCTGGCGCGCCCAAAACATCCCCTCCACGTCCTCCACAGAATCCGCAAACAAACTGCCCTGGCAAACCAACACAATCGCCACGGTGACCACAGCGTCAGGAGACGAAGCAGACGCAGCGCCGAAAATGAGCTACCAGGAGATTGTGGATCTGATACAGAGCGGCAAGCCTGTGCCGGGCATCAAGGAGATCCCCACGACGGTGCTGGCGGGGCAGGGCACGACTGCTGCAAAGGAGAGGAGGAGGAAGCCGTGGGAGAAGGATACGCCGGCTCCTGGTGGTGAGACGATGGCCTCCGAAGCGAGTGCTGAGGTCTCGGCTTGAAGTGCTGGACCGACAACTATTCAATAGCTCATCGGGAGCACGATGGAAGAGAGAACGGCTGCTGGATATGGCTTTGAATCTCGCCGATCGAGACGGGGAATCATGACGTACGAGCCGCCATGTATCCGTACAGTCTTCCACGAGGCCAACTCTGCACTCATCCAACGCCACCGAACCACCAAACCAAACCGACAATGGCGAACCCCCCCTACACCTCCGTCCTCGCAACCCTAAAGACCTACCCACCACCCCTCCTCCCACCCGGCCACAGCTTCTCCAAATCCATCACCGCATCCATCGCCTCCCTCGAGCTCCACCCCACCCTCGAAGCCGCCCTCCACATCCTCAACCACGACCTCCCCAGCGCGCACTTCCTCGTGCGCAAGATGGAGGCCCCGCCCGCGATCGAGGGGATGTGCTTGCACGCCATCTTGCACCGCATCGAGGGGGATTACGAGAACAGCCGGTTGTGGTATCAGGATGTTGCTGGGGATGAGGAGGGGAGGGCGTTGTTGGGGAAGAGTTGGGGGAATGAGGCGCCGGGGGACAAGGCGAGGGGATTTGTTGATGAGGTGCAGGGGTTGAAGGAGAGGGGAGTGGGGAATAAGGGGGAGTTGGAGGAGAAGAGTCTCAGGGAGATTATGAATGTGATTGGGCAGTGTGAGGAGAAGTTTGGGACGGAGCGGTGGGTTGACGCGCTGGAGGCGTGGACGAAGAGTCCGGAGAAGAATCAAGAAATGAAGCAGAAGATGACGACGGGTGGTGAGGGCTATCGGAAGTTCTGATTGAGCAGATGCAGCAGCTGAAGCTGGGCTGGTAGCTACTGAACATGCTCAGTGTTATGAAAATGCTCACACACATAGAAGCAATTCTCCACACCAGATGCACAGAGGGTGATGCATATCAGCGCATTATGATTACGTCCAGAATGGGATCACGGCATTTCAAAGATAATCTGAGAGTGTCAAAAACACCACAGAATGCTCTGAGGTACCAGATGAATACCCTGAAATGAGACACCCTCTGACTTAGTTACCTCACAAACTAATTCCACATATATCATCATCTACTAGATAGTAGACCAGGCCATATCGATCGGCAGAAGAGCACCGCTAATAAATGCGGCCTTATCGGAAGCCAGATAGATCAGAGAAGGCGCAACAGCCTCGGGAGTCATAGGCAACCCAGATGCTCCGGCCATGTGGGCGCCGATAATAGGTCCGATGGCCGCTGAGCCTTCGCGATCCATTTTTGACATGTCCACCGACTTCGAGATGCCAGTGAGGACGGCTGTGCGATACTCAGTTTTTATTCATTTCTGCGGATTTCCATATGTGGACACGGAAGATTGCTTACCACCTGGAAGGACAGCATTGCATCGAATGCCATCGGCCTTGAAGCGCCAGGCCACGTTCTTTGTCGCGCCGATCAGTCCATGCTTACCTGCCAACACAGTCAGCACCCACGATCATCATCTGCTGCTTCCCTTAACCATACTAGCTGTGTATGCAACACCCGCAGCGCCACCGGACATGCCAGCCTTACTCGCAACATTCACGATACTCCCACTCTTCTGCTCCTTCATCACCTTCACAACCTCGCGCATAAGCATGACGGGCGCAGTCAGGTTAATAGCAATACACCGGTCCCACATCTCGTCGGTCACATTGTCCACGCTGGAATTGTCGTCCATAACTCCGGCGATGTTGAAGAGGGCATCGATGCGTCCGCCGTACGCTTCTAGGGCTTTGGCTACGACTTGCGAGGGAGCATCGGGGTTGGTCAGGTCGGCTTGGAGGAAGTGGTGGTTTTCGGCTACTTGGGCTGAGAAGGATTGTGGTGGAGGGGTGATGTCAACGCCGACGACTTTTGCTCCTTCTTCGAGGGCATTTTGTAAGGTTGCAAGGCCAATACCGGATGAGCTGCCTGTCACTATAACGACCTGTATTGATGTCAACCATGAAGATTCAGAACATGTAGTTGACACTGAGATACTTACTTTGTCCTTCAGTAAAGCCATCATCTCTGATTTGATGAAGTTCTTGAATGATCTGCAAGCGCGGGAGATCACGATATCATCAGCAGAATATATCATGTTTATCCGCATCCGATACTACATTACGAGCACAAGGCTGTTGGTCGGGATCCTCGTACACCTTCGGCCCAGGATCCTCGTATCCCGTATCTAATACCTCGTATCTCGTTCCTTTGTACTGCCTTGATCGACTCTATCGCAATTCCAAACCATACTCTACGACGCACAGGTACTACAAGACACCAGGCTGCTGCGCTTGCCAGCATCAATCTCAACGAAGGGCCAAGGATTGCTTTCCTCCACGGCCAGGGAGTGGGAGTTAGCGCAACTCTTGCATGGTGATTGAGGATACGTTGTCTGTACGTTGCTACTCTGGAAATGCGGACAATTCGTTCTCAAGTCCAATCCGCTCCATGGCGATGACAGCGCTCGGCCAATATCTGGCCTTCAAAGCGGCTAGCGCATTCCTCTCAGCAGAAGGTACCGCTTTGCAACACCAGTAGCCTCCACAATCTGATCCACCATCCCTTGGGGCATATCAGTCAGCCTCCTCAGCCCAATACTACCAGGACTTCTCCTCATTTCTTCGACAAGACTCAAAATTCCCTTGGCGGCAGAATCGGCATCCGTCGTGCCTGGCCTTACTTGGTGTGCTGGCCCAGCTTCGAGAGCCCACTGCGACTCGATGACAGAAGTGATGGTCGCGTATAGCTTATGGATATGCTGAAGAGTAGATCGACATTGTGCTGGCCAGTGTGGCGATATCTTGGGTGCTTTTGTGCGCTCAGGCATATATGGATGTGCATATGGAGATGGGGTGGTCTGGTCGTTGGAACAGTAGAAGCTTGCCATAGTTGGCGATCGGTGGGTCTGCTCCTCGTCTGCGCGAATGGAGCTGAAAGGCGCTTGATGGGTGAACGCTGGTGATCTCGCAAGGTAAGTACTAGACTGAATTACTCGCTTCATAAGGTTGTTGGTCTGCCAGTCTGTTATCTTGAATTTTGGTATCTCTGTGATGACTACTTCATGAAATATATACTGTCGACGTTGAAAAAGCAGTGCTATGGTCTGTCTCGACTGCTACGCGTTGAGGCTGTCAGAAGTACCGTCCCGATAACGAAACAGTCCCTGTTTCCAGATGCCTGATGCGCAGCTGAGGCCATGTAGAGGTGCCTCCCCCGGTCTGCACGGACCCCCGGTCTGCACGGCCGAAATTTTCAGGTAATACCTTATAAAAAT
>AZYM01000304.1:0-114487 GCA_000611715.1 Scolecobasidium constrictum UM 578 | reverse complement strand
CGATTAAGCAGGCACTACCACCTTCTAATATCTATATTATCTAGTTACCGAAGAACTCGATAAGTATATTCTAGCCGCTCGATTAGGGTATTATTAATAACTTTAAAGTCCACTATCGCAAGCAGTAGATCTAATACATCATTAAATATATCGACAAGGACATTAATCCGTTTACTACAGTTATATTATACTAGACGATTTACTAGTGCAGCCGTTCCTAGTATTAATTAGTAAATAATAATACAATCTACCGTTGCTTCCGTAAAAGTATAATTATTTAGCCATTAATTACGCTACCCGAACTAACATTAGTCGATATATCCTCCGAGTACCTTGCGCTATAATAACGACTACCGGATATAATAGACCTTAGGTTTATTCTACACCCACAAGATAAGGATAGTTAAGAGGAGGATAAGCGAATCATATTAGATAATATTATATAACAGTATATACAACATCTAGCGATAAGCGATAAGGCAATAGATAAAGATATCGAGCTACAGCTATTTATTATCCTAACGCTAGCGGAAGCACTTACAGCGTTACAAGTACTACGTACTTTCTAAGAGTATCGGGATAAGACGCAACACTAAGATCTACGCTATCTTAACCGTGTCGAGCGTTATCTTTATATAATTATCGCTACTTTACGATCGTAAAGCATATTAGATCAGTAGATTATATAATATCATTAATATGCCAAGCCTATTTACTATAACGATATATGCCATATAACGATTGACTTCACGTGTCTACTATCCATCGTTATATCCAGTGCGCACTGTACAATTTTGGTGGCCGTGCAGACCGGGGGTCCGTGCAGACCGGGGGAAGCACTCGTACAGCCACAATTTCATCTGTCAAGACTCTCAAAGCTCAACACCAAGAGTCTTGTCATCGTCAGGAAATTGTGGGATGCGGCGTGGGATGTGTGTGATTGGACGGGGAATACATTCATCATTGCCGATAGACAAGACAAAAAGAAGCGTCAGGAGCCAGGACGAGACGTCGTACGTGCGTGATAAGCTCGGATGGAAACACCAAGACATCTTAGATATCTTGTCGCGCCCCAGATATGCTGCAATGCACTACAGCACGAGTGCTGCGTGTGTTCACGTACGCGTCCAGGGGGGTTGCGTGAAAGGCTGAAGTGTTGAACCCAGTCGCGCTGTGGCGGCTCGAAATCGAAAGCAAGCTGTCGACCTTCTCGAACGCTGGCTCGTGCTGAGTGACCTGCTCACCTGCACAGTATTTCCACGATCACTGAACCTCGAAATTCACGTGGCTTCTTCGGATGTACTTGCGCCTTATGGCCTTGGGCATTCTCAGCCCCAAGCAAGTAAGGCAGCTCAACACCACAGCACTTTCGCCAATGCAACATCAGTTTTTCTTCGTGGAACACGTAGATTGCTCCATCGTTACGACACCAGCAAGCTCTTCATTTTTGCATCGTAGATTCATTATTCAACTCTTGCCCTGCGTGCTCTTATAGCTACCTCCGTTGCGTGTCAACCCAAGCACCTAGCACTGCAGGTTCGCATGCGAGAATACAGCCACCGTCAGAATAACGAGAGTGATCCATCACACGATCGATCCAATGGAGTTCGTCTGCATATAAGTATGCCGCGGCAGCGATGTCCACTAGCTTGTACGATTGCCTTGGAACGCTAGACAACCATGCAAGGCCAGGACGAGCAGATGTCCATGATGAACGGAGAGTCGAGCACTCACTTGAATCTTCTTGCTATTGTATCCACGACTTGCACTCCCCACTCAGCCTCAATATCTTCCTGCAATATCTAGCATGACTTCACAGGACAGCAAGAATCCCATTATGGCAGATGTTCCGATAGAGATGCCAGCTCGCCTTAGCGCCGTACCGCGTTTCGTACCTAACCGTCTAAACTTTTAAAGAGTATTTAGTCTCCTGCTCGTAGTCTTTATCGGGCTCTTCGCGGTGATAGGCGTCGGTGTGCACCGCTAAATCCTAAATAATATTGGTATCTTCGAGTACCTAGACATTCATGGGAGTGCATTTGTTCGTGCTCTTCTCACCTAATCAAACGGGGACCTACTGAGACTAATGGACTACAGTGGATTTTAGGCGGTATGGTTGACTTGCACATGGTCCTACTCGCTATAAGCCTTCGGTCCCAGCATGAAACCGCCGAATCGAAGGACTTCTCAAGGAAAATGTGTCTTATCCAGGCTTGCTGCTCTTCTTCGACATTTGCACTATGGAAGTTGTGGTGGGTGGGGTGGATTCGTGACTGCTTCTACATCTGTGAGTCGCGATGCTATATATATCGCTTACAGTATTGGCATGCTTGCTATGGGGTGAGTTACGCTGCGAGGACTGCATTTCGTATCACAGGCCGACTGACGGTGTCGAGCAAGATTCTTCATCTCAAGCTCATGAATGATGATTGTCATTATGTTCGCTACCACGGCAAGCAAGTGTAGGCTGATATCAGAGCCTGAAAGTCCAACACAGCACAGTATCATGATATTGGGAATTGGAGAGCAAGGCAAAGCATCCACCATCTACGGTGTTGGAGATGCCGAGGGCGCGTAATGTCCTGTGCCAAACGTCTGGCCACAAAAGTGTTTTGCGGTGCTGATCTCGTGTAATGTACACTGTCTGGTACCTAATTGTTGCTAAGCCATCAGCAGAGAATACTCCCGTCGCTCTTCACGAAGCAACACAAAATCCTGACATACTTTGTCCACACCTCTCCACCCCCAAGAACTTGCGACGGACGCGAAGGCCACTCATCCTGCACAAGCACTGCGACGGCATCGCGACTCGCTTTATCGTCCCATACCCTCACCTCTCCTACTTCACGTAAAAAGCAGCACGGGACATCAGCATCATTGGAAGCGCAGGACAAAGTCTTGGAAGTCTGTCGTACACGATACAAGAATGCTCATTACTATGTCTCCATCTACCGCACTTGGCCTCGCCATCCCGTCATATTGTCCTGGGTCTTCTGATATTTCCTCGACCCCCGATTTCTTGCTCTAACCTTATCCGTACACATGGGTACTAAGGACAACGTAAGTTCTAATGATACCCTCTATACAAGGCACCACAAATGTGAGATTTAGACTTCTCGAAACAAAGTTCCCTGTGCATTCGACGTCCCAGCTGAATTTAGCGCGGGCTGCAGCGAAGATCATATCTGGTAAGATCCTCAAAGCTCAAAGGTTGGGTTTCTTGTCATGATCGAGAGAATGTGTTATGCTACGAAGGAAGTTAGGCGACCCACTCACAATGACGGAGGTGGTGCTCTCGTTGTCGTTCGCGAAGACGTCAAATGGCAACTCCAGGAATGCGGGCAACACGTTGCATGTGGAGCGCTGAAACATGAGTAATAATTTACTGAGGATTATTCCATTGCTACGTAGTAATACGCGCTGTGTGAGGCACTTGTATGACAATGCAAGAGCCCGTACATCGACGCACGTATTTACAGGCCCACCTTCATCGGTGGCAGAACTATTGGACATTTTATACTCAGCAAGTGAAACATAGGCCGACAGGAGAAAACGTTCTGTGTAGAAGTTAGGTGCAGGCATGAACACTAAGCTCCAAGCGATCAAGTTGCCAGACTCTGTTTGTGCCACATGGCCTCAGGCACTATCACGGGCCGTCGCGTCACACCAAGAAAGCGCTACATCAGAGCACTCACTATCTCGTAGCCTGACCCTCAAGTCTCCATAATTTGTTGAATAAAACTGACCAGCGATCGCGCTACAGCGCGTGCGAATCGGATCTACATTCGGCCGCTGTGATGAGCATAGGCGTGCCGTGATGCGCCTGCTGAGTCGCTCAACAGATGGCCACCAGTTCGAATTGACGTCGTTCGACGATGACGACGATATCCCTCCGTATTGCATACTTTCGCACACATGGAGTAAAACCCAGGAAGTCTCGTATCAAGATCTGGTGGCTGGTATCGGAAAGGAGAAGAGCGGCTACAGCAAAATCCAATTCTGTGTAGACAAAGCGGCAGAAGCTGGTGTCCAGTATTCTTGGGTGGACACTTGCTGTATTGACAAGTCCACCAACGAAGAGCTCAGTACCGCGATTAATTCGATGTTCCGATGGTATCAAAGAGCAGTAAAGTGTTACGTGCTCATGTCCGATGTTCATTCCCCAAGAAAATCCACCGACCCTCAAGCGCGGTTGACATGGGAAAGTGCATTCCGGAGTAGCCGATGGTTTGAGAGAGGGTGGACGCTGCAAGAGCTTCTTGCGCCAGGCATCGTTGAGTTCTTCTCCATTGATGGTACGCGAATTGGGGACAAGATCACGCTTGAGCAGGACATCCATCAAGCTACCAAGATTCCTCTCGCGGCGTTGAGAAGACAAAAGCCTCTCTCTGAATTCAGCATCGACGAGCGTATGCACTGGGCGGCCCATCGGAGAACGTCAAAGAAGGAGGATAAGGCATACTGTCTGTTCGGGATTTTGGGCGTGTTCTTGCCACTAATCCACGGCGAAGGAGAAGATCATGCGCTTATGCGGGTAAGAGATGAGGCAGCGAAGCAGCACGCAAAGCGAAAGATGCTGAAGAGCCTACGATCACTTGCAGGTATGGAGTTACTCAGAAACGAAATTTACTTCATGTCTCCCAGATGGTTAACAATTAACAGACTCTTCGAAGTTGCCGGACCGTGGTAGACACCTGCTCCCTGCTAGTGCACGCATGGAGGTTACCAATACAGCTATTGCTATTCCAGACATACACACAAGTGCTTCTTCAAGTTTAGGGTCCATGATAGCAACCCGCTGGGACGCGCCTGGAGAAGAATCTATGCCCATTGAAAACTGTACCGTGTTCGATAGATATATTGGAGACTATAATCATGCAGGTCTGATTCCTGAAAGTCCTATGTGTATCACTGGAGCACGAGAAGGTCCCTCTGCACTCGGGTCGAAGGAATGCGAAGAAGCTCGGCCAGAAAGTCCTAAGCGGAACTATGCTTCACCCTCTGTCAATTATGTTCCATATGAATTAGGCGAATGTCAGTTGAACGAGCATGATGGTGTTTAAGACTAACATGGGGTAGGTGGAATGGATTTACAGAATCATACCCTTCTTCTACAAACGAGTAGAAGAGTCCCAACTGCCTCCTTAACGAGGGGACCTTTTCCATTGCCCCCGAGGCCATGGTCGTCCACGGAAGATCAAATGCTTGTCCATCTCATGAAATCAGGATCCGGGCGGGATTGGGACACCATCATAAAGAAACTTCCGAACAGAACCAAAGGGGCCTGCGAATTCAGATATGAGAAGTTGAAGCAGAATGGCTCGCGTACAAAACACCATACTTTTGAGGCCAGACCTAGATTTACATGAATGTGAGCACAGGGAATCGAAATGTGCAATGGATGATCTCACTTCTCTCCCCTTGATCAAAGCTCCTATGCGTCCCCATGTTCTCTCAAGTCAAGGCAATACGTGATTTCCTCTGAGTTGAATCTATTCTACTGTATGCTAAAGTCAGCTTGTTGTATAACATATTTCGCGTTGTCAGTCATTGCAGAGCGATTTTACTCCTTCACATTTTGCTTCACGGCATGTTTAGTAGGCTAAGAAAGCTTAAAATGAGGCTGGTGCCAGGTTTTTCGTACCTCTAGCTCGACAACTTAGATCGCTACTATAAGCCCATGGGTGGAAAGTGTGTGAAAAGTAGTCCATGCTCGTGATCTTTCAAGCATGTCCCCAAACCTAGAAACGAAGATCGAAGATTCGGCCTATTCTAGAGTGTCCAATGAGAGCTACTCTCGCTTGCGGAAAGTCAAGGATCGAGCATTACGCGTGCGAAATTTCGGCGCAATGAGGGAGGAGTACGCATGTTCGAAGTCATCACACGCACAATGTCGACCGTCGAAATGGCAGGAACCCCTGTCTGATGGTAGGATTCGTGAGCAACAAATAATTGTATGCATATGCACGAAGTGATTGTAGGGAACACGTGATGGCTATTGCTCGGAGCAGCATATCGTATGCGAGATTTTAGGATAAGACATGCTCCAATTATGCGTTATGCAGGTTAGCTTCACACCCTACCACAGTAGACGAGAGATAAGGCTCGGCATAGCGTTGCGTGGGGACTTTTTGTTTCCGGTCAATGTAGGCGGGGCTCACAGGAAGGGAATTGAAGCTTTGAGCACTGATGATGATTGCAACTATGCGATCATGGAGACGCTCGACTGCATCATGCTTCTTGGCCAGGTTCCATTCTTGTTCACATGGACTCATAAATGCAGACTTAGTCTGGGTTTCTTCAAATGACCTCTTATCGCACTGGTTACCGGTACATGCGAGCTGTCTGCATCATGTTTGGCGTGTCTTCTACCTCTTCACCGGTCCATTGGAATACTCTGCATGATTCACCAACAGAAGTCTAACGTGTAGGTATTTGAACGAAAGCATTTCTCGTTGCCTGAATCTCTTGCTCTGTTTACTTTTGACTCCACTTGATACGCAGATGAAGTTTTCGAGAAAATGAATCACCATCAGACTACGTCTCCGAGCATCAGCAGCTTGATGCCTTTAGAATCTGCCGACACGAAGAAGGTGCTTGACGTGATTGACGAGCTCCGAAAGCAAGGCATCAGCAAATATGTCAACTTACCTCAGATCATTGTATGCGGGGAGCAGTCCTCTGGCAAGAGCTCGGTTTTGGAGGCACTTTCGGGAATGGCATTTCCTACGAAAGACACAATTTGCACTCGATTTCCCACAGAAGTTATCCTCCGCCACCACAAAACCTGCGCGGTGCAGTTCAGTATCGTCTATAGCTCGACCACCGTACAACGAGAAGAGCAACCACGAGTCCAGCTGCTCGAGAGATTTGAAGGCATTGGAGACGTCGCACCACATGTCTTTGCTGACGCTATTGAGAAAGCCAAGCCTCAGATGGGTATACGCGAGGGCGGGAAAACATTCAGCTCGGATATCCTCCGGGTTGAGCTCTCAGGTCCTGATCATCCCAATCTTACACTCGTGGATTTGCCGGGCTTGTTCCAGGCGGGAAGCAAATCTCAGTCGGATGCAGATGCCTTGGTCGTGAGCTCTCTTGTTTCGTCGTACATGAAGAATGAGCGAAGCATCATTTTGGCTGTTGTGTCTGCTAAGAATGATTTCAATAACCAATTGATTACAAGTCTGGCACGAAAGATTGATCCGGAAGGGCAGAGGACACTTGGTCTTATCACAAAACCAGATACCCTCCATTCAGGCTCCGAAAGTGAGGGCTTCTACGTCAGGCTCGCTCAAAACATCGAGGTCAACTTCAAACTCGGTTGGCACGTTCTTCGCAATCGCGATTTCCCCGAAAGAGATTCGACTTTGCCAGAGCGAAATAGGACCGAGAAGGAGTTCTTTCAGAGGGGAGTGTGGACCGCTGTTCACGCATACCATCTGGGGGTTCACTTCCTGAAAAAGAGACTCAGCCAGGTTCTTCGCAACCACATCATCTCACAACTTCCAAGCGTTATACTGCAAATTGAGGCTGGTATCCGGGAATGTAGGGCAGGTCTGGCCTCTCTTGGAGCCTCCAGAGGCACTGTCGATCAGCAGCGAAAGTACCTTCGGGATGTGAGCATCAAGTTCAACGACCGACTTAGGGAGGCTATTGACGGGATCTACATCCATCCTTTCTTCGAAGATGCCACGACTGAACACGGCTATGCGAAACGAATTCGAGCGGTAGTACAGAACACACTGGCGAGGTTTGCAGAGGAGATTCGAAAACGCGGGCATACGTATGATATCCAAGAAGATGAGATGGACGACGAATTCGACAAAGATGATGATCAACATAGCGTTGAAGATTGTGGATCTGATGACATCAGTCGCAGAGACGATCGGAGCCCTGACTTGGACAGCATCAGACCGACTGCCACTAAACAAGAGAGAACTACAGTGCCCGAGGTGAAGAAAATCAAGCGAGAGGTATATCTTCTGCAGGCAGCTAATCACCTCCGCCGAAGTCGGGGAAGAGAGCTCTCAGGGCTTTTCGATCCATTGTTTGTCGGCGCTCTATTTCGTGAGCAATGTCGCCCATGGAAAGACCTGGTCACGGAATGCATAAAAGTGCTAATGAATACCACCTATGGGGCCCTCACCAAATTTCTAGAAGCCGCCTCGGATGAAGAGACCAAATCCAGCGTGCTTTCCCATTTTATCGACCCGGGAATGAACAAAATCAAGAGCGAGGTTGAAGTCAAAATGGAATCGATCTTGGAGTCGTACTTTGTGAGGCATCCCATAACGTACGACAGCAGACTCACCGAAATTGTGCAAGACAAGCAGCAAGAGCGTAGAGAGAAAGAACTGAAACGTGCTTTTGATGCAATCCTTGGAAGTGGCTGGCTTCTTCAAGGGAAACAGATAAATACGTTGGACTCGGCATCGTTCAAGACACTCTGTTCACATCTCAAGATCGGCATGGATGAATATGCTGCCTCATGTGCTACGGACTTCATGGAGGCATATTATCAGGTATGTTTCCACGTTACGCCAACTTGACTGGATCCATGAAATTGACATCTTGTGGATTGCTCGTGAGAACCTCGTGCAAATGGTCAGTACGGTGCTGGTCGAAGAGTGTATCCTCCAGCAGCTCTTATCTTTATTCTCGACGGACTCCGTGCTCGACATGGATGATTCACTCATCACCAGAATGGCCGCTGAAAGCGCAGGGTCGGCTGCCCAACGCAAGAGGTTGACGGAGAAGTTGGTCACACTTGAGAAAGGCCTTTCTGCTCTGCGAAAATTTGAGAGCCTGGATCTCGTACCTAGATCTGTATGACTGTAGCCTGTTGGCAATCAAACGCAAATCGACAATAGCAGTCTATTCTGCCTACAGCCATCCCGAACGCTGACACCTTCGCACAATCAGTCAATTGAATACAACTAAATAGCGGCGTCCAGCACCAAAAACGAATGGACACAGAGCCGCCGTGCAAACCCTCTGCCTACCAAGATACGGGATGAATAGGGTACTCCTCACAAGCATTCCGGCCCGAAGTCCACTCCTCTCGAGATTCAAGAGACGTCCCTCTTCATTCGACGCACAAGTTCATGAGATCAGATCTGAGAAACGAGACTCGATTACTGTATCAAATCTTACAGGTTTCCTTACCCCGTCCCCCTGACCTTCCGATAACTACTCGGCCGCCAGATCCTCGCGCCCACCTTCCCCGCATAGACAGGCACCAAAGCCAATGCAAGTATCAAAGCGACTCTCCACACGAACCCGACGCTGATCACGAAGCCCAGGTCCAGGTAGTCTCCCAGGAAGGGGAGGGATCCGAAGAATGCAGCACCCGTGCCGAGGATGGCGAAGATCATGAGGGGGTGCCATGTTGTGATTTCGACGGCTACCATCAACAATTCGTTCAGGACGAGGACCGTGTAGCTCACAGACACCATCCGGCGGAACGTCCTATCCTCGTCCTCCGGCACTTCCACCCCAGGAGCGGCTGTAGCAGCGCTGCGCCCGACACCGACGAGGATCTGCGCTAAACCTTGGATGATGACGCCCTGGTAGATAGATATGGCGACCCAAACGAAGAAGGTCTTGTACGAGAGACTGCGGCCCGTGCGCAGTTCCTTGTACAGCTCCGGGTAGAGGGTGGCGAGGGAGGAGGAGACGTCTTTGTCGAGGACGAGGGAGAAGACGGGGAAGAGGGTGTAGAGGGTTGCGTAGCCTACGAGGAGCCAGTCCTGTCATTTCTCATTAGCGTGATTCTTGTGCTGAGGATGGAGTGATGGTGGAAGGGGAGGGAGGGGTTGAGGGGGATGCGTACCCGATACAAAGCCATCGGTTCCCACCCGGCCGCCACAGAAAACACAGTCTGGCACACACTAATGATCAAGCCTCTATGCATCACAAACTGCGCCAGCTTCGCGCTGCGCTTATAACTATTCCGTCCATGCCACACCAGCAACTTCGTCAAATCACAGAACCTCTGGATGGAGAAATCGGCAGCGAGAGAGGCCTGACGCCCTTCCTTGCCCACGATTCCCACGCCCACGTCCGCGGCTTGGATCATGCTGACGTCGTTACCGCCGTCCCCGATGCAGGCGACGCGTTTCTTGGTGGATGACCGGATTAGGTGGGCGAGATCTGCTTTTTGGGTCGGGCTGCAGCGGCAGGCTACCACGGCGGGGAGGCGGACGGCTACCTCGATGAACTCGCTTTTCAGGTGCGTCAGCATCACGCTCAGACTCTCGCCATCGATAAGCAGACAAGCGTCGTTCTTGCCCCGCAGCGCGTTGAGAGCCTCATATCCGGCGTCCTTGCGCCGTAGCTTTTCGACTGTGTGGATGTACTGCCCCCTACTCACGAGCTTAGAGGAGATAGCCACGCACCGCGCCGTCTCAACCTTATCACCCGTGAGCATCCAGATCTTTATCCCGGCGTTCCGCAGCAGCTCGAGAGAAGGCTTGACATCGACCTGCAGCTTGTCCTCCACGCCTGTGACGCCGAGGAGTTCGAGGTCGCGCTCTAGGTAAGTGGAGACGACGTCTTGCATGGCGGCGTCGCGGCCGGCGAGGGACAGCGAGGCGGTTATATATGCGCTTTTGAAGGAGGTATAGGAGGAGGAGGGGAGGGGTTTCCGCCCAATGACAAGGGTGCGCAGGCCTTCGCGGGCCATGTTGGCTGTTTCTTCGTCGAGCCAGTCGTTGGTGGAGACGATGGTGGACATGACTGTGTCTGCGCCCTTTTGGTAGAACCAGATCTCTTCCTCGCCGTCCTCCCCTCCTCCGGATCCAGTGGGGGAGCTGTGCACGAAGGACACGATGATGCCCATGCGCTTGCTCTCGGAGGTAAAGGGGAAGGTGTTGAGGATCTTGACTTTGACGACGGCGTGACCGGATTTGGTGGAGGCGAGGACCATGGAGTTCCGGTCGCGATGCAGCAATCGCAACCCAACCATCTCGGTCCAGCGGACGATGGCGATCTCGTCTGGCGAGGAAGCTTGGTAGCTCGTTAAAATGTTACCAGCTGTGTCTTCCTCGACCGTGGGCGTGACATTATGGCAGATGGCGAGGGCCATGACCAGATCCCTCACGCGAGAGCCGATTTCGCGCCGCGTGCGTGTCGTGCTGGTCGAGGGAATCGTGAAGGGCGTGCTGGGCGTGACTAATTCGTTTTCTAGCGAGGAGAAGGCCTGGTGCACATAGCTCGCCACCTCATCCATGGCTTCATTAGCATACGACACAGTCCCCACATGCACCTTCCTCAATTCCATCTCATTCTGCGTCAGCGTGCCCGTCTTATCGCTAAGCAGGTACTCCACCCTCCCCAAATCCTCAGGTATCGTACTCGTCCGCACAATCGTCCCCTCGATCTCCTTATCGTGCTCAATGAACCACGCGTACACGCTCTTGCCCATGTCCAGGTTCACCCTCAGACTGATGGGCACGACGGTGGAGAAAAGGATAAGGAAGCGCATCACGGAGATGTACCACTCCCTATCTTTCAGCCCCTCGATACGCCCGATGAGCACAAGGATACCGCTTAGTGAGAGGGTGAGGAAACACAATATCTTGGTGAGTGTGTTGAGTTCGAGCTCGAGGAGGCCTGTTTTGGAGCGCGAGGCGGAGGTGGAGAGGGCTTGCCGTGTTTGTGAGCCCGTGTAGACGACGCAGGCGTAGACGGTGGTGCTGGAGGCGAGGACGGTGTTCGCCCAGGCGGTGTTGTCGATGCTGAGGGCGGCTCTTTGGGGTTCTGAGGTGGAGGGAGTTTCGACTGCGTCGTATGATGTTGGCTCTGAAGGGGTAAGCTCCATCATGCCGACGAACTCGTTGACTTTCTTGGAGGGGATGGCGGCTGTGATTTTAAGGTTTGTGAGGTCTTTGAGGGCGAGTCGTTGAGATAGCGCGGATGGTAAGCGTAACTTCCAGTCTGTCTCGCCATCGAGCTGGTCTGTTCGGATGAATGCTTCGCCCGAGGTGGATGTGTCTGGTGCATCTGGTGCACTCGCCTCCTCAGCAGCTTGACCATCCGCCTCTATCAGCTGCTGCTCCTTTGTTGCAGTCTCAGCCACCACATCTGCAACAGCGCTTGAGTCCGTGGAAATACTCCTCAAGATCACCACATCAGCAGGAACCCTTTGATTCTTGCCCAGCTTAAGCACATCTCCCACTTTCAGATCTCGACTCGGCTTGACCACTTCCCTCACGCCCACATCGACACCCTCCCTCGCCACACCCTTCCTTTTCCGCCTGTCTCGTGCATCACCACTTCCAAATTGCAAGACAGTATAACTCTCCGCATTCGCCTCAGCATCTCTCCTTCTCCTTGCGATATCGTCCATGGCCTCTTTCCCCAATGTCACAGCCAGCACGAATGCCAGCGGCGCCACGTATGTACTGAGATAGCCTATCCGCAGCTGAGGGATAATCTGCGACAGCGCGACGAGGAGGAAGTACAGGTTCAGGAAGAACTTGAATTCATTGTACAGCGTGCGCGGAATGAAGGAGAGGGGCGTGTATTTCGCATTCGAGATCGCATTAGGCGGGAACCGCGCCGCCTGTCTGTGTCCCACGCTTATCACGCGGTTGGTCGAGGGATCGTGCTCGTCTTCTTCGGCGTCTTCATGGTCATCGGTAGGTAGTGACACCGGTCGTGCGAAGCCGGGGATGTGTAGAGCACCCGCTATCCGCGACAGAGCAGTCGGTCTGGTAGTACTACTCCGCCCTCCGCCCTGCTGCTGCTGCCTCCCTGCCGCCGCCGCTGCTCCGCCATGACCCGCTCCAGACAGCAGAGGCGCACCGTCACCAGCGCTGTCCCAGCTATGCCCACTATCCCTACCCCCCTTCCCAGCGCCCGCGCCCTCTCCATCCTCCAGCAGTCCCGCGAGGTCCTCGTCGTCCTCTTGGACCCTCCGCTGCTGCCGCCGTAGGTTCCGCAATGGGATGCGCCGCGCGAAGTCGCCGAGGTTGTAGGAGGGACTGCGCGAGTGTGAGGGGTTTGGACTGCGGGAGGAGGCGTGTGGATCTAGCTCGTGCAGGTCGAGTTCGAGGTCTGAGTCTGAGTCTGGGTCTGGCGCATGCGGGAGGTTATGTGAGGCGGATGCGGACATGCCGGGTGGATATGTGTGGTTCTAGCGTGGCGTATTCATGTGCGTTGAGATTCTATTGCAAGTAAAGCAAGAGGGTATCATGAGCGCATATGTAAGAAGAGAGAGAATCACAAGTCTCTATTGTATGGTTGTATGGTTGTAACAAGTACGTCGCGAGTGTGGCTTGAACAATGGAGGTGCCTTGAAGCCACCGCGGCCTTCCCGTTTGGGTACGAGTGCTTCCCCCGGTCTGCACGGACCCCCGGTCTGCACGGCCACCAAAATTATATAAGGATACAGACACATTCATTAATAACTTTACGTATAGTAAATGTAGATAGCTAAAACTTTAGTGTTATATTTTTTACGTACCTTATTACCTATATATAAAGTTTTAAGCATCGTTATAGTATTTTAGTAGCCGTATAGTACGACCACGTGATAAGATCCTATAGTATATAGAGGGACTATTATCTTAATTATTATCAATTACCACCACCTCTTAATACTTATTTAAAGCCTTTAAAGGCTGCTTCTTAGTATTACGCTTTTTTTAAGTCGCTTTTTAATCCTACGCGAGTTACTATTTAGCTACCTTCTACGCTGCCTTCTCAGCCTTCTTAGCAGCCTTTATATCTACCTCGGCGGCGGTAGCTATTTACTTCTACAGCACAGCGTCTTATTTAAGTACCTTCTTTTAAGCCTTACGTTAAGCTATATCTATCTCCTTCTACTCCTTATCTTATTATTTTTAAGCCTTAGCCTCTTATTTTACGAGGTCTTCGGTAGTTACTCTTATAGCTATTTCGGCCTTATGCTTCTTACGAAGCTCTATCTACTCTTAATCCTATATATTACGCTGTCCGTACTTCTCGATAAAGGTAGTATCTATAGTAGGTTTACTCCTAGCACGGCGTGACTTCTTAGTAACTATAGCACGCTTATAACAGTCTCTCTTATATTCTATAATAGAGAGAGCTACTATATATTTATCGAATAAGTCTAATACTATACAGGCTGCCTCGTTAGTAATACCGGTCCTATATAACGTAAAGCGTACCTTCTTCCTCACACGTATATACGCATATATAGAGAGTACTAAGGTAGTTAAATATAATATACTAGGACGGCTGTTAGTAGGGGTATATTTAATAACTTCTACTACCCTAGCTAGGTTACGTAGCTATATACCACTCTTTTCCTACGTACTAAGTATATTCTTATCCGTGAATAACTATAAAAAGGCGGGCTAGAAGATACTAAAGAACTCTCGTTTTAAGAAGCGGTAGAGGCCTAATCGGTCGTTAACCTATTAGTTAAGGTAGTAAGAATACTTTATAGTAAATAGCCTGAATATACCGATATCTAGCGGCTATAGTCGATATATTACGTACGGGGGAAATATAGCTAAAATAATACGTTTTTAGTAGTAGATCTTAAAGAACCGTAACGTAAGGTACGAGCTATAGCTATCGACGATAAGTAGTCTCTAGTCGCGTTATAGGTTATCAAGTTTAGCACGTGACTACTCCTTAAAATTTTCTAACTATTAGGACCCTAACACGTTATTCGTCTAACTAGAAGCTATTACGCTAAAAGATATATTATATTAGGTATAATCTACGCCTATAAGCTATATATCTTAAAGCGCGCCGGCTAACGAAGGATAAATAAGTAGTAGGCGTCCCTAGGTACCGTCCGTATATATAGTAGCTAAGAGCGTAATCTACTCCCTATTACTATCCTCGTTAATACTAAGTACGCGACCTTTTACTATACTCTTATAGGAGAAGATACGGTAATACTATTTAATTTTACCTATTATTATACCCTTCTTATTAAGATTATATATATTCTTAGGTAAGATATAATAACGATCGATAGAGGCGTTTAACTACATATACTTAGTTTTAGGACTTAAGATATAACTAGAATAGGCCTATAAACCTAGTTGAACTATCTCTAATAAGACTTCGCTAAATCTACCTTTTTACGCGCGATTTTAATAGCCTGAAGGAAGCTACTAGCGAGATATTTCTCGTTACGTTTAACGAACTTCCTAGGCTAGTTTTTCCCTACGCTCTTTTTACTAATTTCTACTACGAATCTTCGAACTATTAGATAGGATAGGGCCTAACCGCGATTAATAAGCACGTTAATATACTTTATAAGCCTCTTCTCTTATAGTAGTAATAATTTACGCTTATATTACTATCGGTATACCTCTCGGGAAGTAGTCTTCCCCACGAGGTGCCTCGACAACGTAGACCTATCGATACTATATAATTTTACTACCTATACGATTTACACGGTCGGATTAGCCCTAGCGTAAATTTCTACTTTAGTAGTAACTATTATTATTAAGATACAAGTAGTTTTATTATTATTTTTATAAGGTATTACCCGAAAATTTCGGCCGTACAGACCGGGGGTCCGTGCAGACCGGGGGAGGCACCTCTAATCCATACACATCCCCATCCCCAACTCCTCCATCACGAACATCCTCAGCCATATCCTTCCCTTCGATAATCGCGCGGCTATATGCGGTGGACTGCGCATACACAATGGCCCTGTACTAATACCAACTTCTGAAGACAACATAATAGTGAGTCCTCCCTGCGCTTCTTCATGTCGCATACATCCTCGAAAGCTGACCCTATCTCCGCATCGCCAGATATACCATACCCCCTTCTCTTCGCTGCGCTTCGCCCAACGTGTACAATACAGCGACACTTCGCTCCGCGCGTAGAAATTACACACCATGTCCGAAGACGACGGCCCAAACTTCTCCTACGCTTTCGCCTCCTCGTCGCCGTCGATACCTGCGCCGTCGTGGAACCCAGCGCTGCGACCAGACCACGAGTCCCCCGTCAAGACCTCGTTCGACCATCCGTTGGCCGCGAAATCGTCGCCTCCTCTTCCTCCTCAAGATGCAGCACAAGACGAGGACGAGGAGGATGAATTGCCTTCTGGACCGCTTCCCGTGCAGGAGAGCGAGGTTGTACAGCGCATGATGGCCAAGGATGAGATACCCCAGAGCGACGACGATTTCTTTGATCGCTATGGCCGGCCTGAGAGCATGCAGTTTGCGCCTGCTTCCATGCCGTCGTTTGCGGAGACGGAAGAGGAAGGAGCACCGCACGAGCAGGGTGACGAAAGCAGTCGCGATATTGGGGCTGAGGAAGGCGCATCCGAGGTCAATGGGGCTTCGAGGCAGGAGGATGTCGATGCCATTGCTGCAAAACATGCGTTCCTCCCTGAAGCAGAAGAAGAGACGAAAGAGCTGGAGCCGGAGCAGATGTACGAGCACCAAGGCGAATCAGGCGGGCTAGACGACTCGATGCAGGAAAGTGCCGAGGCGCCTTTAGTTGCGGAAGTGCAAGGTGCAGAGTGGGGCGAGTCTGCTGCGGATGACTGGCAGATTGGCGAGCAAGATGCGGAAGCAGATGTGCAGGGTGACGCATTCGACTTTGAGGCAGGCGACGAAGAAGCGTTCGAGTCGATTGTGCAGCAGGAGCCGCAGCAGCCGGATATGGCGACGGCGGTCTTTTCGACCGATGAATCTGCGTTGCCTACACGTGACGCGCATCTGGCTTCTGATACCGCGACGACAGCGCAAGTCCAACCTATGGAGGGTACGATGGACGAGCAGGAAGCTGTCCCGCTAGCTGCGCAGGAATCGACACAAGATGAGTGGGGTGCTCAAGGGGACGACTCAGCATTCGACTTCGGCGCCGATGAAGCTGAAGAGGCATTCCCTGATTTCACGACGAGTGCACCTGCGGGAGTCGACGCGCCACTTGCAGAAGACCTGGCAGATGCATGGGCTGCAGCCATGGGTGACGACGAGGGTCTCCTCGATGCCGACGCCACCGCTGCATTCGGCTTCGACATCGACGAGGACGGGCTACTGGACGATGCTGCGACCGCTGGTGTGGTTGGTGCAGCTGCGGGCGCAGCTGGCGCGGCCGTGATCGCGAATCGGCACAAGAGATCTGCGAGTACGACTAAATACACTCCTGCCAACGTGCCGCAAGCCGGTCTCCCACCTCCAAGTCGCACGGCGAGCTACAGACCTGAACCGCAATTCGTGGACCTTTCCCAGCGCGTGCCTGCTATGCAACAGCATCCCGCAACGCAAAGACAACCCTCGAATATCTCACCTTATGCTTCGGCGTACAATCAACCTGCGCCGCCCCAGGCACGACCGCAAGTCTCGAGTGCGGAGAGTTTTGCAGATAAAGCGAAGGGTGGATATCACAGCCCCTACGACCTACCAGATGATCTCGCAGTGAAGAGACGTCGTCCTATAGCGCATCCATCAGCCCAAGCCTCCATGCCAAACCTACAACAGGGAGGAGGCGCTGCACCTCCTCCACGACTAAGTAGTCGAACAGGACCACCTCCACCAGCGATGGGTCAATCGCCTGTCACGCCCAGTGCGCCCGCATTTCCGGTGCAGCAATCACCTGCGCAGCCAGCTAAGCCGCCGTCGAGGGATGGCGGATTCTTTGCTGAATTGGATATGCCCGAACGCCCGAGACGGATGGGAACACCGGGGAGGACGTACAGTCCGCAGATAGGCGCAGCTCCCTCGCTTGCTCCACCCGCCCAGATTAGACCCGCGAGTACGAGTTATGCGCCGCCGCAGGCGCAAGTACCAGCGCAGCAGCAGACGTATCCATCTCCTGCGCAGCAGCAAGTACCTTCGGGTGGAGACCCGACGGCTTTCCCGCAGCTCAGGCCGGCAGAGCGTATGCCCTTGTATGAGGATGTGCAGGCTGCGAGACCGGAGCAAGTGAGGTCGAGTACGATGCCTGTGCCTGTGCAGTCGAGTGCGAGATATTCGCCTGCTCCTCCGCCGGGTGGGGTTCCTGCACCGAGTAAAAGCCCTTATGCGGCGGCACCTCCCCCAAGCCAAGGACCTAGCGCCCCGCCTCCCGTCGCAAACACATCACGATACTCACCTGCCCCTGGTGCCAAACCACTGCCACGCCAGGCAAGTGCGAGTGAACCTGTCTCAAGAGCGCAGGCGCAGTTGTACGCTCCGAGAACGAGCAGTCCGCTTGCGCAGCGAGAATCACCGTCACATGCGGCTGAGGTGCCACCACCAGCGGCGAAGCAGGCGAGTCTGAACCGCATGGGCAGCGTGGCATCTATTTCTGGCCTGGAGACTGTGAATGAGAACGCAGAACCTACTTTCTCGCCGCCCTCCAGGCCGGATGCACCACGACATGCACAGCAGATGAGCAGTGGATCGTCCACACCTCCGCAGCCAGGAAGCCAGGTCAGCAGTCCGCGAAAGAGGGCGAACTACGCGCCGCCGAGTAATGTTTACGCGCCGATGGGCGAAGGTATCATCCCGCCGCGAAGAAGCCAAACGTCCTCGCCTAGTCGCGGAGCAGGGAAGATGCCCCATACCCTACCCCTCGCGAATCTGGATCGTCCAGCCAGCGTGGCGGGCATGCAGAGTCCCATTCGCACATCCTTCGCCAACGCCGCACCGACGACAACGCGTGTGCCAAACCGCGTGGTGTCCTCTGGTCTTGGTGGGCCCGCGTACCACGATATGCCGAACCTCCTCCCGCCCGCCAACGAAACAGCGCAGGACCCGCTGCAGAGATGGAAGGGCGCGCCCGTGTTCAGCTGGGGAAACGGCAATGCGATCCTCACCACTTTCCCGCGCTACACGCCTATGTACCAGGCTGGTGCTTCCGTCATCCGCCCCGTCCCCGGCGACATCAAGACAAGCACGCTCAGTGCTGCGTGTCCGCAGACTGAGATCTTCCTCCGCTTCCCCGGCCCGCTGAAGAAGGGCAAGAAGAAGGAGGTCCTTGCCTGGGTGCGCGCTAGCGCGGAGGAATTGGAGAAAGAACATAAGAGCAAGAGCATGAATGGCGAACTGAACTCTGCGGCGTACACACGAAGTGAAGAGCGTATCCTCCTCTGGAAGATCACGGGCCTCCTCGTCGAGCACGACGGACTGCTCGAGGGGACTCCCGCCGTGGAAAGCGCGGTACGCGCCCTCCTCACGCTGGAATCTCCCGACCCCGTCTCGGCAACCGAAGAACCGTCCCCG
The DNA here is from genome assembly GCA_000611715.1 of Scolecobasidium constrictum UM 578. NCBI lineage: Eukaryota > Fungi > Ascomycota > Dothideomycetes > Venturiales > Sympoventuriaceae > Scolecobasidium > Scolecobasidium constrictum. The sequence continues at coordinate 95,312 of AZYM01000304.1, read as the reverse complement.
AACAAAGCGGAGCCGGAACCCTTCGACCCCATGGCTGTCCGCGCGCTGCGCACGCACCTCTACGCGGGCGAGAGGGAGAAAGCCGTCTGGGCGGCCGTCGATCAACGCCTATGGGCGCACGCCCTCCTCATCGCGTCCACGCTCAACGACCGCGAGATCTGGAAGCAGGTCGTGCAGGAGTTTGTGCGTAAGGAGGTGCGTCGCTCCTCGGGAGGTGGGGAGAATTCCGAAGCGCTGGCAGCGCTGTATCAGGTGTTCGCGGGGAACTGGGAGGAGAGTATTGATGAGCTTGTCTCCGTGAGTGCGCGGAGCGGGTTCCAGATGGTCAGCACGACGGGGAATGCGGGGACGAAAGATGCGCTGGCTGGGCTGGATCGGTGGAGGGAGACGTTGTTGCTCATCTTGAATAACCGGTCTGTTGGGGATGCGGCCGCGCTGGCGAGTTTGGGGAACCTGCTTAATGGGTATGGACGCGTTGAGGCGGGTCATATCTGCTTCCTCTTTGCACGACAGGCGGCGCGCTTCGGTGGCGCGGATAACCCCGAGTCTCACTTCAGTCTGCTGGGTGGGCACAAGTCCACCGAGGGTAGTGAATTGGGCGTTTCCCTCGACACGGTCCTGCTGAGCGAGGTATACGAGTTCGCGCTCCTGGCGAGCAACCAGATCGCGCAACCGATCCCGCATTTGCAGGCTTACAAGTTATATCATGCCGAGGTGCTGGCGGAGAGTGGTAAGCGCACCGAAGCGCAGCAGTACTGCGACGCGATCACGGGGATTGTCACGGCCAAGGCGAATCGCAATACCTACTACAACGCGCAATTACTGAGGTGGCTGGACGATTTCAGTCAGAGACTGAGTAAAGCGCCGGCGAGTAAGGGCGATGGCACGGGATGGAAACCGAGTATGGATAAGGTGTCGAGTAGTATCTGGGGCAAGTTTAATACTTTCATTGCGGGGCAGGATGATGAGACGCCTTCGAGTGCGCCGGAAGGGATGCCGGAGGGTGGGTCCAATACGTTTGTGCCTATGATGCCGAGCGTGCCGCAGAGGGCGGTGAGTTCGAGCGAGGTGCCGATGTATGGTGGATACACACCTCAGCCTCAAGCACAGGTTCCCAATGGTGCGCCTGTAGGAGCAAGCGGAGGAGGACGCTACGCGCCTGGCGCACAGACACAACCGCAGACGCAGGCCCAGGGAGCATACACACCGCGCAGCTCTTCTGAGCAGGGACGCCCGAAATATACGGCCCAGAGTCAGAGCGCGTATGAACCGCGGTCATCGAACGAGTTCGGGAGTCCGTATGCGCCGCAGGCACAGCAGAGTCCGTACGCGCCTTCACAGCAGGGCCACGGTGTGCAGAGCCCGTATGCCCCGCAGGAACAGACGCAGACGCAGGGGCTGGGTTTTCAGCCTGGCGTTGCGAGTCCGAGCTACTTGCCTACGCCGCCTCTGGAGCAGGGCGGGATGGGCATGAACGGGTATGCGCCTGAGCCACAGGCACAGCATGAAACGGAAGCACCGACGCAGAGCTACGGCTACGAACCGGGCACGAGCTACGAACCGGCGTCTTACTCGCCTTACCAACCTGATGAGCCGGCTGGTGAAGCGGGAGAAGAGGAGAAACCGCAGAAGAAGAAGAAGGGGTTCATGGAGGATGATGAGGATGATGACGAGCTGGCGAAGAGGGCGGCGGCGCTGAAGAAGAGCCAGAAGAGTGAGGCTGATCGGCTGGCGGATGAGGCGTTTAGGAAGGCTGCTGAGGCTGATGGTGCGTCCTTCCCCCTTCTCTCTTCCCTCCACCTGCATCAATCACACCGCAGACCAGAACAGAACAGAAAGACTGACAACGACCACAGCAGCGAAAGGCAAAAACCCACCCGCCAACCACGCCCAAAAGGCCTCCTGGTTCGGCGGCTGGTTCGGCAAAAAGCAACCCGACCCCAACATGCCCACCGTGCACAAAGCGAAACTAGGCGAGGAGTCCTCTTTTGTGTTTGATAAGGAGCTCGGGCGCTGGGTCAACAAGAAAGCGGGCGCGGAGCAGACTGCGCCTGTGGCTGCCACGCCGCCGCCTCCGAGGGCGAGTGGACCGCCTAGCAGACCCGCGAGCGGGATGCATGCACCTCCTCCTGGTGGTGTGGGGACACCGCCCATTACTAAGGCGGGGAGTCCGGCGCCGCCGAGTAGTTCGGGATCCATGGGTCCGCCTGCCCCGATACAGCGGAGTGCCTCTGCGCAGCCGCCGCTTGCGGGACCGGTCGCCGCGTTAGCAGGGAGTGGACCGCCCAGTCGGCCGCCGAGCAGGCCGAGCACGAGTATGAGTAATGCGAGTGATATTGATGACCTGTTGGGGCCGGCGACGGGAGGGCCGAGGAAGCCTGCTGCGAAGAAGGGAAGGAAGGGGAGGTATGTTGATGTGATGGCGCAGAAGTAGGGGACTTGTATCATAGCTGTTGGGCATTTTCTGGGTGCAAGGGGTGCATTGGGAGGGGTTTAGGATAGCTTAATGTGATTTCGATGCATTCAAATTATGGATGGTTTGTTGTGTGATCCTGGTTTCTATCGGCCGATATGGTCTGCCACGCAATATCTGGAGGTTTTGTATTTCGAGTATGCAGCTAAAGCTGAATTCTCGTCGCGAGACCGATGTTGGGACGGGATTCAAGAACATCTTGCATTTTATGAACCTCTTTCTTGGTTGTCTTCGATACGTTCTGAGATCCCGTTGCATGACAAATTTTCTGAATCGAGTATATCTAAGGGTTGAACGGCGTGCGCTGAGTTACCATTCTTGACAGCACTGGCGGCATATGCACTCCCTTAGGGAATTCAAAACACGAGCACCAATGCCTCATCATTTTCATTTCATCAAGCTTGTGGCCATTTTCTTGATCTTCGCGCTGGCGTCCATCGCCGTGTCGATGTGCTGTCATCGCTCACATTCTATGTATCTCTGTTCTTCTTCAGTCTGCATTCCGCGTGTGCTCGTGAAGCTTGCACCAGCCCTTGTCAATGCAGGCACCTTTTTCTGCAGGATCGCAACCGAGGACACAGCCACCATGGAAGTCACGCGGCCGTATCTCCCACGCTTGCTGAGGTATCTCACGTATATACAGAGGGCATACACTGGTGGTCAAGCTCTACTAGCTGCCTCAGGCGCATGATTGACCATGCAAGGCCACGACGTGCTAATGCCCATTCCAGAGCCAACGGCCGGGCTTTTCTGTACAGAAATACGTGCGAAAGAGCACATGTCTGATGGGATCCCAGCATATGCTGAACCGTCTTCAGCCGTCCAAGGAACAATTGTTGCATCCTAGCAGCCTGTTTCCTTGCTATAGATCCATGCCACAATTGGTGTTCCCCGCCGCATATTCAGTTGATGTCGAATGATAGACCTGAAGCTCTTGGAGCTTGGACATCGCGTTTATTTCGAGAACTCCCAGGCATTTCACAGCATGGCAGCACAGGACCCCAAGAATCCTACGACAGAAGATGCGCCAATAGAGATGCCAGCTCGGCCTCGGGCGTTTCCACGTCTCGTGCCCGATCGTCTGAACTACTGGAGATTATCGGGCCTCTTTCTCGCCATATCCATTGGCCTCTTTCAGGTATTAGGTATCAGTGTCCATCGCAAAATCCAGAACGATGTTGGTGTTTTCGATTACGTGGATGTTTACGGCATTGCATTTGTTCGTGCTCTTACTTTTTGCCCCAATGGAGATCTTGTCAGATCTAATGTACAGACCACAGTGGATTCTTGGGGCCGTAGTGAACTTGTACATAGTCATCCTCGCCGTGTGCCTCCGACGAGCGGAGCGCAAAAATTATCGACTCGAAGGCCTTCTCAAGAAGGTAGTGCCACATCCAGGCATGCTGCTCTTCTTCGACATCTGTATCATGAGTGGATGTGGTGGTTGGGGCGGCTTCAGGACTGCTTCTGCATCAGTCAGTCATGATGGCATATTTATTGCTTATAGCTTTGGTATGCTTGGTATGGGGTGAGTCACGCTGCAAAGAACCTGGGGGGTCTCACAGACTGGCTGACGATTTCGCGCAGGTTCCTTCACCTGGGTTTCATGATTCAGAATTGTCGATATGTCCATTATCGCCGCAGACTAGGTTGCCGAGTTGATACAAGGGCATGACCATATACTACAGGGCGACGATCCTGAGGATTGTGCTTGGAGACAAGGGAGTGCCCAACGGCTTCGGGCCCACATAATGTATAATGTCTAATGTTTATTGGTGGGCAAGGTAATGGTGTATCATGGTCTCACAACCAATGCCTGATCCTCTCCTCGAACCTGAGCTACGTGCGAACCAGAATCTGAATTTTAGGATTGCTGTGGATTGCCGAAAGATATTAGAATTTTTTTAGGGCTCATGATTGGACTAATGTAATTTTCTTGACCCTGCTGAGATGCGGTCGCTGTACCCTTCGTCTACAATCTTACATCTCCCAGTCTTGCTGCACCTTGAGCAATACATGACATAACATCACTTCCCTCGCCGAAAGGAGCACGAAACGCTGGCGCGCCGTTTCAGTACCCACAAAATATTGTTCCCAGTCTCCTGCTCTGCTAGACGATCTCGATGAGATAGACGCTCGGATCGGTAGGATGTGACATGGGTAAGACCTCATCGCGAGCAGCTGATAACCCCGAATTTCGAAAGGCGCTTGCAATTGACTCCAATTTCAACTTCTTTAGCCCAGCAAAGTCTGCTTGTAAAAGCCCAATGCGCACATATTGCCCTTTTTGTGACTCGACAGGTTGCAGCAGCAATGATGTCCAGGACATAAACGCTCCAGGCATGGGGTCGTCCGGCGCCGATTTCGAGGTGTCACCAGGCGATTGCTTGATACGCTTTGTATCTGCATCGTCAAAGCTCGAACTTAGTCTATCCCACGTAAATGTTTCCCAGAGGATAGCCGCTTCGACGTCTGAGGCGGACAAATATTGCTGATTCCCGGTCCAGTTGTAAGTAGTCGCAATGTACGGCGACAGCAGCAGAGGCATGCAGAACAGCTCGCCATTGAGGATATCCGACCTTTCGTGGACGGACGATCTATCATCCAGATACACGAGACTCTGGAACATGTCATTGGAGCTGACATGGTCTTGTCCGCGGCGTATCAATCGCATGTAAACCTTTTGATGAGACGTGTACCCATTATCCTCATACATCGGCTCCATCTGCACTCTACACAAGTTCGCCCAAGTCATCAGGCTGCTGCCCTTTTCAGCCGGTCCGAAGATACTCCCTGTGGTCTTCATTCTGATTCCATCGTCTGGTATCTCGATCAGGCTAATTGGCCCAGTTCTGGCTAACGCCTGCCTATCCAGACCCACGGGACCATTGACACTTGTCCAGCTCCAACTCGGAGCTCTGTACATGCCGGGCATTGAATCAAGTCTCTGCTTGACGTGATTGTTATTAACCACTGACCATGCAAGCTGGAAGTGGAGTCCATGATGCCACATTCCTGCCGCGTAGCCCTGATTCATTGGCATCTCCACGCGATTCCAAAGCATATGGTAAATTAGAGACGCAATGCCTGCCAGAGCATACAACCTGTCTTGTTCAAATGTGGTGATGGTCTCTGAATATAAGCAAACGATCTCTGTCCAAAGCTCATGGATGTCATGAGCCGTGATCCTGCTCTGGATCAAGAGAGACGCCAGTCGCTGTTGCATTTTGTTGCTGCTCTGGATCAGGTCGACTCCAAACTCGCTGATCGCTGTCTGACGGCACTCCCAGACTGCTAGGTGATCAGTGAAATGAATGACTCGAGGGGACAGTAGGCGCTCTTGGAAGACCCAGCCTCGTTCAACAATTGGCTGTTTGCTAAGAGGCCGCGGCCGTTCTCTGGCATTCCAATCGCGGCTACCAAGTATGAGCTGGGATGAATCCTGCCAGAGAGTTTGCACGTGGAGGTCGGTAGCCAACAGCTCTTTTCTTGACCAATACAAAGACTGATCATGCGATGAGAAGCTTGCGGTTACATTCAGCGAAGAGTGCATGTATATAAAATGCATGCTGACAGCATGAGCTTCCCAATCACGAGCATCGTCTTGCTTGATGCATAGCGTGTCGATCCACAGATAGTCAAGCCCCAAGCGAAACACCAGGTCGATGATGTCCCGAAACAGCGGCTGCAGACTGTCAGACGGCACACCGCTGTACAGAGAGTGGGACGTGACCGTATCTAGCACAAGCTGAGGAGAGCGGCCCCAACGATGGCTCACAGTCGCATATTGCGCTGTCGGTGGTAGACTTTTCCCGTGAGCAAGGTTGACTACCGTTTGTCCCTTCTCTCGAACGATCTTCAGAAGTCGCTCTGGAAAATTCTGAGGAGCAGGTCGTCTGAGTTGGCTTCTGCAGGCCGCACACTGGTCATGTTCTGCACAGCAGATGGCAAGCTGGTGCTGGACGAATCTGAACGTGGCCTGGGAGCTCGTGTGGCCCGTTTGAATAAGTCTATCTCCTGCAAGCCACGCATTAGTGCTCGTCGAAAAATCGGCCAAGATCGACCAACAAGCATACTTGGTATACTCTCTCTGTTCCTGTCCAGGAATTGGCTCGCAACGGGAAACCAATATGGTCTTCGACCATCCGATCGAAAAAGTATCAGATAGTATCTGGTGCGGTTTTTGTGCCGCCCACGATAGACGGACAGCTCGTTATCGTCACCCAGTGGATCGAAAACGTCGACTTGATCATCCAAAGACCTGTGATACTTGTGTCTGGGGCTAGAAATAGAACCTTGGAAGTAGATGCATAGATGACACCCGCGGTCAGCGGACGTGAAAATATCTGACATGGATCGAAACGGACGACAGAGTGGCTTCAGCTCACGCATATCGTAGCTCAGCAGGATCCTCCTGCCATCGGAAGAATTGAATGGTGCCTCGGGTCAATAATCTTCGCTCTCAAAGAGGCTCTTGCATTTCTCACAGAGGACATCCGGTATCACAGAGTTGGATCCCAGCCGTATGTCTCTTCGGGGTAGTATCTGCTCTCCTTGCTCGTAATCCGGCTGGCTCATGCGCTTATCGTCGTATGATAGAGAAGTATTTCCTAGAGGCGGACTATGCGCTTCGCTGTCACCAAACCAGCCAGCTTGTGCACCGTGTCGAGGGTCACTCCGCTGGGGCTTTGTATTCTCAGAACTCTCTCCTGTTCCAAGCTCTTCTACAGCACTACCGCCCGGCTGCGCTGGTGTTCTTGACGAAGGAAATGGCATTTTCAGTCGTTACTTAATAGATTGTAGCATCTTGCTCCCCTGGCTGTCACTCGCGTTTCAGTGCGCTGTTCGCTTTGAAGGCAAAGAAACTCTCCAGGGCTGTGAAGTCTTGACCGGAGGATATTAGACGAGCCAATCATAAAAGTTGTGCTGCCCAGCCGCCCAGCCTGAGTACGACCTGCATGAGGCTGAGTGTCGCCCCTCTCTTTGTACGCAGATTCCAACTTCGTGGCTGGGCGCAGAGAACTTCGCGCCTGTTCGAGCTCTTGCCATGCTCATCTGGTAGGCTCTATCGTTATGCCTGCCGTGATCTGTTGCTCTGCCAGCCTCATCGTGGAGAATCGTCTCGACTATCGGCTTGACCTCAAGTAGCAAAACGTATCATTGCTTTCCAATTTTACATATTCGATACAGATGCGAATGGAGACCGCCTCGGATGCTGCGCATCGATCACCTGTGCTTTCTATACGCCAGAACTCCGCGCCGCCGATCAGTATCGCAGCCTGCCCTGAATCGCAAGTATGATACACTGCACTGCCAGCCAGGCACATGTGCGCTCTTTTGGTCTTCCCATGCCCTTCCTCATGATCCTGTGTTGCGCCGCCCATGTCTCTTGCGAAGAGAAATCGTTTACACCGGAAGGTTGAACTTCTTGCCCTGCAGGACCCTATGACCATCGTTAGCCATTTCACTTTGTTTAATTGTGGTCGAGACCACCTACTTCGTGTAGTAAATGTAGAAGAAATCCGAGTACAGCACCGTCTGCACAATACCCGCGAGCACAGCAATCGGATCAAAGAACGAAGGCGTCTCCACAAAATACCGATACAGCCAATTCGGAATATACAACGCGCGATAGATCCCCAACGCAAACAGATAATGCGTCGTAATCGTCTCCGCCTCGCCCGTCCGCTGCAGCATAAACAGCTGCGGCAAGATCGCCACGCTCTCCAGCCAGATACTGAAGGCCCACAGGATCTCGGTGATCGTGTACTTGTAGGGGAAGAGGATGGCCATGACGGCGGAGAAGGCGAGGAGGTACTGCACCTTGAAGGTGTCGTTGTTCGGGTCGTGCGTGGGCTTGTAGTCGTTGAGCATGAGGTAGACGACGTAGATGGACGAGCCGATGAAGAGGATCTTGAAGGTTGTGTTGTAGAGGGAGGAGGGCAGGTAGAAGGTCCAGAGGAGGTCGAGGTAGCGCGTGATGTAGACGGCGAGGTAGAGGAATTGCGATTTGAAGGATATGCCTGCTGCGCTCTATTGGTGGTGGAGGAGTATGTTAGCGATTGCGTCTTGGTGCTGCTACCACCATTGGTTCATGAGGTGAAGATGCCACATACACTCGAACTCCTCATCTTGTGTATCAAAATGAAGATACTGAACAAATGCGCAAAATCCGCTGTTGCCCAAACATTAGTCCAGATCTTGAAGCCCGATACTATTCCCAAGCCATACCGCATAATCTGAAGATGTTCATCGTGAAGTCGAGATCGTATCCGCACGATCACAGCCGAGTAGATCTGGTTACAATGTCGAGAATCGTTGAATTGGTGGGATCGTTGAGTCGCAGCGAAAAAGTAGCATCCCTTTGCGCATCGCGCTTTGAGGACAGCTTTACGCAGGCAATTCGCGCTAATCCTAATGGGGGCGAATTGCGGCGACAGGGGGAAGGGGTGTGCAACGAGATCTAATGACAGCGGAGATTGCTCCGTAAGAGCATAACAATAATGGCATGTCGACGTTGCGAAAAGTGTGTTTGATCGATCTAAAGCCGAAGAGCTTGTTTCAACACAAAAATTCCATCCGCAATGCCCATGCTTGAAGTCCTCATCAGATGCTGCCCCATCTAAGAATACTGCAACGCCTTCTGCACCACCCTCCCAAAGTAGCCCTGCGCAAAACTCTCCGTATAAAAGCTATGTCTCGCACTATGCTCCCCGACCAAATTATGCGCCAACTCATGACACATAGTAATCCACCAATAACTCAGCGCATCAACCTTCATACTGCGGCTCGTCTCCCACGTCCCCGCATGCAAGCTCTTGAAGTAGTAGTAATTGAAGAAGAGCGCGCCGTTCTGGTTGAAGGCGATGGTGGAGGCGTGCCCGTCGTGGAAGATGTGCAGGGTGCTGGGTGGGAGGTTGAAGATGGAACCCAGGTCGAGGAGGATGTAGGAGAAGGTGTCGAGGAGGTGGGATTCGGAAGCGAGGAAGGCGTCTTTGGTGGCGAGCGTGGAGGGGGAGAGGAAGACTTTGATGCCGCCGGCTGAGGTGGAGGCGTACTGGATGTCCTGAGCGGGCTTGTTGTCGCAGTAGCTGCCCTTCGCTTCTTCGACCACGTTTTGTTGTGGTTGTGAGAACAAGCTCGAGGATGTATGTGACCGACATGCTTGGATGGCATTGTTCAGATTGCGTGAGACGTTCTTCTCGCTGTCGACTGGGTTGACATGGCGATTGGGATCCGCGCCAGAATCGCCATAGGCAAGACCATCCTCGTGCGAGCCACCTGGCGCAGGCAGACCTTGATTGACATGCGGCCTGTTTCCGAGCAATTGCTGACCCCAGCCTTGCATCGAGTCCTGGAACGACGAGAAGATGTTGCCGGCTGGTTTCTTCCCCTGTCGAGCGATCTGGTTCTCCTTAGGCGAATCGTCCTCAGGACTGCCAAACGCACCAGGCATATGTGGCATGGGCGTCTCCATCGTGCCCTTTCCAGACTTGCTCTTGGTGGGCGTGTTAGGTCCGACAGCCTCATCGTAAGGTGGCGGCGCGCCACTATGCCTTTGCTTCGCCAACGCCCGCTCCTCACCTTGCCGCTTCTGCTCTTCCTCCGCACGCTTGCGCTCCTCAGCCGCCTGCTTCTCCCTCTGCTCCTTCGCAATACGATTCTCATACTCCTTCCGTGCAAGGATACGATCGACATTATAACCCTTGACGCGCAGCCTCCTCAGATCAGAGCTCATGACCGACTCCAAAGCAATGATATCGTTATGTCTTGGGCGCGAGAGGAGGATCTTCGCAATCTGCGTGCTGACTTCGTAGTAATCCGGGCTGGGAGTGATGAACAAGGAGACGCCCTTCTTTCCATCGCTGTTGAGGGCGGCTGTGCGCTTCTGAACAATAGGTCGGATTTTATACCCTGCGAGTGAGATCCTGCGCGAGATATGCTCGACGAGCACAACAAACATGTTCTTCTCCAGCCACTTGACATCGCGGCGTAGATCACCCGAGTAATCGTACAAGAAGACCCGCGAGCGCTCAATGACCAAGTTGCGGAACTTCTGCGCCGGATTCTGATCACGCGGCATGTTGCCAATGCGATCATCATTCTCAACCAGCGACGACAGTGCCGGCGTGCCAAGAGCGCTATAGAAGCGCTCCAAAGCCATATCGTCAGGCGCACAGCACAGGTGCTCGCGGAACATGGAGAACTCGTACGCCGCATCGACCACGATCAGCGCTTCAGGACGACGCAGACTATACGACCGCACAAAAGACACGTCTTCGTCGTACTCGTCATGATCGTGCGACTTGGATGCGCTCTTCCCTGAATCATCGATCTCTTCGGTGTACCCCAGCAAGAATGCCGATGCCTTCATATCTCGCCACAAAGCCTTGTCCGCCTTTAGCGTGGCTTGATTCTCGGCGAGCTTTCGCAGCAGATCCAAGTAGCGGTCCGTATCCAGACTTCCCAAGATCCTGCCAGGATTCTCAACAACCATCCTCGCCAGCTCCAAGCTGCTCGGCTCGTTCTTACTGCCGACCTTGAGCAAGAACGAATTTGCCTCAAGGCCGAAATCCACGAAGTCAAGAATATCTCCGTAAGCCTGCGGGTCGCCGAGGAAGACCATCTTGGGATTGACGTATCGCACAGTCTGCTTCTCAGCTGTCCGCTTGAAGATGGGCACGATCTTCGCGTTGCCGATCGCTTCCGCAAGATTGGCATTGATCTCTCCCAGCCGACCAGACAAGTAGCCGAACACCATCATCGCTTCGCGGACGGATTTGGGAGGTGTATTGATGAGACGTGTAGCACATGCTTGGATCGGTGGATCTTGAGCAACCCCGAACTTCATCGCGTGAGGCCGAATGTCTGCTGCCAGAACAGCGAAATCCATCGTAGAGGCCTTCTCGTTCCAGTAGCAGTTATTTGGTGCATAGAGTGTCGGGAAGTTATTGCCTTCCACCCGCAAAATTGGCGCATCTGCGATTCGTCGGATGTCGAATCTGGCATAGCCGTTCGTGTGATGGAAGTCGACGAAGTACTTGAACGCTTCGTTATAGAGGGCCTGATTCGATGTCGCCGCTGCTTCGAGCATCTTACCAACCAGCGTCGGCACCTCGGGACACGGTCTCAACCCCAGCTGAGCAAGGAAACGACCCTCAGGTCCAGCAGGACGCCACATGCCCGGCCAGAATAGCACCGGCAACCCCAGCGTCCTGAAAACATCCTTCGGCTCAAAGAGCTCAGAGACCTTGCAAAGCTTGCCAGCCTTCCGGTGTTCGCCCGACCCATCTTCGACGGGACAGATAGCAGTGTTCTTGAGTCGCTCGATGTCTTGCTTAGGGATGTCGTCCTTGACCGAGACGAGATAGCGCACTAGATCTGCGAAGCTCCATTTCTGCTCGCCTTTTGGTGATTGGCTCATCAGACGGTCAAAGACGACTGTGAGCTCGATTGTCTTGCGCACGCCTAAGGCATTGAGCACTTTGTCTTTCACGCTAGCGGGGAGATCCACAGTCGCTAGATCGTCGAAGAGCTTGACCGAGGGAAAGTAAGCATCGGTTGGCTTGCGCATCCCCTGTTTCGTGGGCAAAACAGTCCGCGTGCTCAGAAGATCAACCATCGACGCCTTCGAGTTCGTGCCTAGCGAGTCCCACTGTTTCGAGAGGACAACAAAGTACTGCTTTGCAAATACTGACGACACCAGTAGTGACTGATCTGGTGGTAGATTCTTGCGTTCGGCGCCCTCGACAAGGAAACGTGACCACGGGACAATCTGCAGCTCGTCCCATCCGAATTGCTCAAGCTGCTGTCGCGTCATGCCTTTGGTGAACTTGAAAGGGATGGTGTGGTCAGGTAATGGCATCTCAGCCGGTATCTTTGCACCCATCAAGAACGTGTTGATCTGAGACAAGACAAGGACTTGCCCGCCGTCTTGTGCGCCGATTGTCGCGACCGCAGATTCAAGCAGGCTCTGGATCGTCGTCGTGTCTAGTTGCTGACTCGTGAGCTGCGAAGAGCACCACTTCAGAAATTCCACCAGCTGCTCTTCTGTGAGTGATCGGCTCTCAAGCTCCTTCTGTATATCCTTCACAGTCATGTCGGACACCAGGCCGCGCTCGAAGAGCCTTCGGATGAAGTCTTCTGCGCCAGACGTGATAGTCGATGGGACCAGCGGCACGTTCTCGACGAAGCTCAGGGGCTCGGAGACGACGCGCACTTGATGACTTGGAAGTACGCCTTTCGTCGACAAGATGTCCATTGAAGCCTTGGTGGAGCAGTCCCAGAACGCCTCTTCAATGAGCTTGCCCACGTTTGACGAAGGCGTCGATTCAGTTGCAGTATACTGCTTAAAGACGTGTACCGCGTGTGGCGTAACAGACTCGATATCTGCCGCAGCAATAGCCGGTCGAGAAGCGGTCTTCATCGAAGCAGCGATGCGAGACTTCAGCTCTTCCATCTCGCCAGTGTATGCAATTCGACATGCTATACCCGCGACACGCAGCATCTCTATGTTCCACGTCTTGACGTATCTCGCATTGAGATCGATGCTCTCACGCTCGACAGTTGGAATGACGCTCGGTGCGGAGATGTGACAAAGCATGCCTGTAGTCTGCGCCGTGGGAAAACCAATGAAGATCCTGCCGTGCTTGTTTGGCAGTACTGACGTGAAGAGCTCAGCCGCCTTGTGTGCGGTCACACCAGACTGCGTGGACAATGACGCCGATGTCTCGTCGTGTGAGGATGTCAGAATTGCAATCCGAGTCTGCTTCGGTGGTGGTTTCTTCGTCGCTCGCTCGAGCTCTGCAGCAAATGCAGTTGATGGATATGTCTGTATGTTGACCGTGCTGATTCGCAGGAACACAGAAGCGTGCGATGTCAAAGTCACACTATCAGCGACTTGCGCTTGTCGCTGCTGCTCTGCTTCTTTTGCTGCTTTCCGTGCTGCTGCATTCGTACTCGACGCGCCAACTCGTAACCTTGAGAACAAGCTCTTGAGTGAAGGGACCATCTCAACTTCTTCCTCTGTTGCTTGCGCATTCTTCTGTGGTGCCCAATCTACCACATTCAACCACTTCGCATCGATTTGCGTGCTTTGATGGGTTACACCAGTGATTTTCATCAGGCCTTCCTTTGTCTTCGGCTTGATGTCTTTCGGTAATGTCGCAGGTGCGCCAGGCGCGCTCTTTTTGGTAAGCGTGATGATGTTCCACTTATCCACGAAGAGATCGATGGACTCCAAGCCGACGAAGGTCAGACTCGTACACAGGAACTGACATATCGAAAGCAGGTCCGGCATAGGTGACGTTGTACTTCGGTAGTTGAGCAGGAAAGTCGTGTCTTGGTTTGAATGGTCCGCAGGCAGGGTGCTGGCTTTGGTGTATAGACTGTTGCCCTTCCACAGAAAAGCCATCGTTCTTCGTCCAGAGATCACAAATGGCTCTTCGCAGTCCGCGAAGACTGAGTAGAAACCGACACCAAATGCGCCAATTTTCGTTTCTACACTTTCATCAGTATGAAGCATCATAGTGGCTAGGCAAGATACACACCGTCAGGATTACCCTCAGCTATCCGCTTTAAACGCGTCCAGTCACTCTCCGCAAATGCTTGGCCATCATTCGACACCAAAAGCCGGTGCAAAGTATGATGCTGTAACGTATGCTTCAACAACGCAGCCTCATCTGCACCATGTGGCAAAGGCACCGTCGTGGACGGCTGTGTCTCAAATCTGATCGTGACTTTCCGCGCCGAAGCATCAGCGGCATTCTGTATGAGCTCTCGCAAGGTCGTCCAGTCTCCAGAGTATCTCGCTAAGACTTTGTCGATGAGTGCTCGTGTGTTGACGGTAACGGCCTCCTCGTCTACCTGCGAGCCGATGGTTTGTTCTCGCAGTCGGGCGAGGTCAGCCCGGCTGCCGGCCATGGTGATGTGATGGAAGCTGTCGCGCAAATGCTACAGATGAACAAGATCTAGGGTATCAAAGTCGCGAGGGTTGGGTATCAAGGAAGATTCTAGGACAAGGGCAAGGCTGAAAGACAGATGTCGATTGGCCTTCGTTCAGGAGTTGGAGGTTTGCATCGATCAGATGACGGACTGATAAGATGCTGTTGCTCCCTTAAGATAGCTAGTCAATCTAGTCGTGTTCGGTTCCAAGAATGACCATATGCTTCTATGCCCCTAACTCCGTATACGATATGCTGCAGACAATGCTGGTGACGAGGATGTGGCGATCCCAAACTCCGAGGCAGCAGAGGATGCGTGAGCGTTTCAGACACAACGAATGACGGTTCTGATCGCCGACACAGAGAGGCACGTAGATGAATGTGGCGAGGCTCGAATTAGGGAAAGTTTATAGAGAAGAGCTTGATGAACGGGCAAAAGCTTGTCATGTTGTCGCCGCCGTTGCGCACCGCCACATTTCACGTGACAACAACGGATCTACCCAGCACCAGCCACGAGTGGTATCGGAGATGGGACTGTTGCTTTCCCAACAACAAGCTTCTGAGCTCCAATCTCCTCCCCAAACAACACAACAATGGTCCGGATAAGCAATACTATAGTGGCTCTTGCCTTCACAATCCCCGCATCTTTGGCGGCGCAAATCGCCGTGTCGATAGGTCAGCCATCCTTCGCCTTCAACCCGGCCACTCTCCCATCAAGTACACACGCAACTTTGCACGCAGCTGGCGCACCTCTGACCGCGATCCTGAACCGAGCCAACCAGTTTGTGTTCGCCAATGTACCGAGCGGTAGCTATCTGCTAGAGGTACATGCCCGAGACTATGTCTTCGAGCCGCTGAGGGTCGATGTCGCAGATGAGGCAGGCAAGGAGTACGTGAAGAGCTGGCAGTCATTCCGCGGCAATGAGTGGGACAACAAGGGTGAGAAGAGGGGCGAGGGCGAAGCCAATGTGGCCGGAGGTACTGCGAAGGCGGACTTATACGTCAATGTGCTGGGCAGCAAGGAGTACTACGCAAAGAGGCAAGGCTGTAAGAACTCCTCCTATCTGTATCCGACGAACGACAAGGCTAATTTGAACGACAGTCTCGGTAATGAGCATATTCGGCAACCCGATGATTCTCATCGCGCTCTTCTCTCTCGTCCTCGTGGTCGGCATGCCATACCTGATGGAGAACATGGATCCAGAAACAAAAGCAGAATTTGAAGCAATACAGAAAGAGCGAGGCATTGGCAGCAATCCTGTAGCGGCAGCGCAAAGCTTCGACCTGGCAGGATGGATGGCTGGGTCGGGCTCATCAGAATCTACTGCAGTGGAGGAGCAGCCGAGTAGTCAGGGACAACAGAAGAGGAAGAAGCGGTGATCGCGGCTTGACTTATCTTGTTCTTGTTGATCTCTATAGACGATAGAATGCCATAGCGGTGGCGAATCAGCGCATACATCTCAAGATGAGGAACAGAATCTCAGGACGCTTCAGCCAATTCAAGGAACGACCAGTGAAGTTTTGATGTGGTTTGAAATCCTATCGAATGAGCGCTGTTTGCATTACGCTCTACCCTTGACGAGTGTTCTCTGTCTACTTGAGTATGCACAACCACCAGCGCCCTGCTAAAGCCACATCAAAGTTCATAACGACCGTGTCTCCTAAAGGTCCCGCCCACGCCATCAATCCGGCAGACTAAGCTCGTAGCTCAGTATCGAATGATTGGCATAATGCAGCATCAATCGCCATCTCCTGCGAACATGATTCTGTACTGGCCCAAGTTGTCCCTGCATAGGTCCTACAGTCATGCCAACTAGTTTAGCTTCCGGCCTCAAGCCCTGGCTCTCCTGGCTCGCAAAGGGCAGCAACCAGTCCTGGCGCATAAAGTGAGTCCCTTCTCGTTTCCTCCACGGCCATTCATCCGTCCTGAACAGGGAAAATACCGACACCCTTCCAGCTGGTGACCCCACCACAAGCGTCCCCAACTCAGGAATGACGGCGTGGAAGCTCATGCGATCGCAATCGGTTTTCGTGAAAGGAGGCTGCGTCGTCTCTGGAACATCGTCGAAATCGAAGATTTGTTTCAATGGGTGCTCGAGCGCTATGTGAGGTAATGCCCCCGTGCCACTCTCTGGTTGGGTGAGCACCAAGTCGTGCTTAGACATGGTGATCAAAGGGTTTGGGACCACTTTCCGCTCGACAGTCTGGTCTACGAAATCTGGCATCTGTATCCAGCGATGCAAGAACTTTTTCCTCTTCCCCCTGAAACGCTTGTCAGCAAATTGTGGCATGAGAAAGCGTCTTTGGAATGAAGGATGCCCGACCGTTACTGGTAGGCAGATAACCGGACTCAGGCACATTGACACTGGAGTGGACTTACGTGTCGTTTCTCGAAAGACTTCGTGAAGGAGGCTGAATGTTCGCCATCCAAGGATGCGACATCGCATGCAGTGAGGCCGGGAGGTGACCTGGTACGCTGCCAGTGCTCAGGTCATATTGTTCAGGTACAGGTTCATCTTCATCGTCCTCATCAGGCTCGCCGTCGTCAGGGCCCGAGGGATCGTGCGGGCTTTGTCCCAGTCTGTACGTGTCTATGTAGATATAGGTTAGCGAAACCTGTCGTCAGACAGAATACTATGGTCTTACGCTTAGCATCGGGCACGCAAAGTCTCATGAAAGAGCCGTTCCAATGCTGATCGTACTCAGCCCTCGGAATGTCGCTATCAGGCGTGTAGCCAGGTATAGGCCGAAACGCGAGCCTGTCAACGAAAGAGATTCCCCATATCGCATGCACAAAGCGCTCGATGTCCGGGCATACGCAGGTCGTCGGTCTGTCCCAGGTACCTTGGCAAAATCGAGTCATGATTGCTCCTGCGAGTTTCGTAGGATGATCCAGATCGTAGAGATAGATTAAGCCACTGAGCTCGCCGACAGCAATGAGTTTTCCCTGAGGATCATCTTTGGTGTTACAGAAAGAGACCGATGGCAGATTATCGTTGAAGTTCTTGAGGACGATAATGCGAGTCTCGCTGTCCCGGTCCTCGAGTTCGAGATCAGCGATCCAGTCATAATCGTGTAGACCAAACTGCACAACATGGACCGTCCGTCCATTACAGCTGACAGCAACCTTGCGAGCATTGGTGTGAATACTCAATCCCCAAGCGCTGCTTCCAACACAGTGATTGAAAATTGGTCTCACTTCGTCTGCCAGTATCGACTCCGGACCTAGTCCAAGTCTGCGTGCATCGATGGCAGCCTGGACGTTGTGCATGTAATAGCCAATGACATCGCCATCATCACAAGCGACGACAAAGATTTCTGCGTCGCCCAAGAAATCCACGACGAGATGATTGATCGAGTGCGGGCATTCTGGATCAAGGTAACCGTGCGAAGCCGAAGGTGATCGAGGTGGTGAGATGATCAAAGATGGCTTTGCTGGTAGTCGCTGGTCTGGAAAGGTTGGCTCATAAACATAAATCTTGTCCTTGTACGCTACTAGATAGAGGTTGTAGACGTGTGAGAGCCGTGTGAGATTAAGCCGCCACGGTCGGAAGGTGGGAATATTGTCCCTCTCGTCTTTCTCCTTGATGTCAAACTGGTCCTTGTTAGCCACAATCCTGCGACATGATCCGGAGTCCTCGGTCGCGCGATCACAGTGACCACCAGCAAAACGTTCGTGACAATGGAATCCATCAACAAGAGCTCACCCGATCAATAGTTTGCAATCCAAGCGGCTTGACGGTGACAGCTTTTTGCCTCAAGAGATTTTGAGTCGCTGGCGCGAGGTCCTCGAACGCCATATTGTCGATGATAGTAATCGCATGTCTTCGTGAGTAATGATGGTGATGATGTTGTGGAATAAGCTGCCTGATGTGCGAAAAGTGAGGTTCACGTCGACGGTCACGTGCATGCGGCGAGGAGGAAGGAGTAGGTGGAGCATCGGTAAAAGCGATACCATTGGTATGGACACAACATTGATGATCAAACATTGTCTTTCTCTGGGCTCGTAAATCATGATTGTGTCACTTCATCAAGTCCTTCATAGTCGCAAACATCAACTTCTTCATGCCATCGAATCCATGCACTTCCAACCAATTCAGCATCTCAATGCGATACTGCTTCCACGATAGCGACATCCCGCCTTCCTTGTCCAGCACTGTCAGCGATCGCTGTGTCACTGGCCCTGCATGCAGAGGCATCTCATCTCCGCCAGCATTGTGCGCACCTTCTTCCAGCGCTACGAAGGCACTCTGCGAGAGAGCCGCCGTGAGAGCGCCGTGCGAGAAGTCGAAGGTCGTGTGGATACTGTAGTCCCTCTCGACCTTCGAAAGGTAAGATTGCAATCCGCTTGTTACCTGGCCCGGGCACAATAGTCCCATTGCATTCGTATCCGTATTGTTCAGAGCTCTCGACCGCCATATCATGTTGCACAAGTCCATTAGATAGCCATTGAGCAGGTCTGTCGCATTGGCTTGGTAGATGCGTGTAACACCCGCCTCTTGCTTCTCGAAGCAGCGCTTATATGTGACAAGCAGCGCACACAGCCTGGAGAACTCACTGAGTGACGCCGTTGTGGCGAGTGAATATGCGAGGCTCCTAGGTGGGATGACAGGCGGTAGTATCTGTTTCTTCGCACTGATTTGTTCGGTGATCAGATCAGCCATGCGCTCGTAGAAAGTCAATATGGCAGCATGGGTTGGTTGGCCAGCAGCGAGAGCTGACTCTGCCAAAATGGAGACGTGATCGATGAGGTCGAACAAGGCATTCGATTTTAGGAAGCCACGAGGCGTTCGGCCGGTGCTCGCTGGACTTGTATTCATCCAACGCTGCGCGAAGGTACCGTAGAATCCAAATAAAGCGTCGAATGGTGCTTCGGCCCCGCTCAGAACACTTCTCTCGAGAGTAGAGAGCAGCTCGTTGTGGAGGGCGCGGAAAGGCTGCGGCGGTATGAGAGCCATAAGGTCGAGTATCGCTCCAAGATCTGACGAGCCATTCCACAGAGGCAGGTAGAGACGAAGAAACTGCTCAACCACTTGTGGCAATTCCTTCGATGACTCGGCGTACGCGACAATACCAATCAGCAGCTCACCAAGTGTTGCGGAAAGGCCGAAGCCTTCTTTGACATTTTCCAGCTCTTCCTCCAGATATCTCGTGAGCCAAAACTCGAGTCTTTGTTCCACATCTTGCGAGCCTCCGAGCTGCAAGAACTTTTGGAGTAGAGGATCACGCAATGCCGAGGCAATCTGCGATGGTGCTTCCAAGTTTTCGAGAGACTCTACCAGCTCCCGAGCACTGTGGATTTCTTCGAGCGTCTTTGCCGCCTTTTTGAGACAGTCAGCTTGGTTAATCAATACTGCTGTCGGGCGATCTTGCTCACCTCACTGGCGTGAAATGTATGCACATCTGGGATCATAGACTTTCGACCATTACTTTCGCCACGAGCAATGCGAAACCCGCCGGCACCGCTAAGGTCGCCAGTCAGGCTCGCATGGTTCTGCTGGATGACCTTCAGCCTCTGCCGCCACTCCGCATCGGGAAGCTGCAGAAAACATTAGCTTTGGCCACATTGAAGCGGAATCGAGACTTGCCAAAGATTGCGGTATCTTTGCAGCCGTGGCTCCAATGATTAGCTCGGGGCAGAAATTCTTGTAGACTCGGAGCAAGTTCAGAAGTGCTGGCTCTCCAGCAGTTTGCTGTGCCAATTCAAGTCTGCCAATTGTTAGTCTGACCAGAGATAGATCGAAACGGATCTTACAATCGCTGAATCCTGAACGGTCTGACATGCTTCCGCCGTGTGATCAGGCACAGAAGTTGGCATAGCACAGGTCTGTGGAAGTCAGCGCTTAGTCCTTGAGGTTGCGAACGTACCTACCTCAGGGACACCATGTCGAGCAGATTGAATAAGACGCTGTAGAAGCGCAAAAGAGATGATCCGTCTTCAAGCACGTCGTGCACTGCAGTCAGCCATCTGACCAAGGCAGCTTGCGCCGCAGCGGGCGGCTTCCGTTTGGCTTGACCCAAGCAATTCACAATCCGCGTCACGACATCTGAAGATACTTTTGACGTCGGATAGAAGCTCTTAACCAGGGCCGTAATGGTGCTCTGATCAAGCTCGGTCTTGATCGTCACGAGTTCGACGAGTCGCAGGAGCTCGGGCTCTGGTAATCCGAATTGGTAGGCATGCTCGCAGATTTGATCGACAACGGGCCCAACTTTCGTTGCCCTCGAACGAGCTGGAGTCTTCGATGCTGCGAGAAGTCAGCTAGACCATTGGCTCACGATCGCTCCTACATACCAGCTTCGAGAACCTCGATGTTGTCGCGAAGGTCTTGGATCTCATCTTCAGCCGATTAGTCTCCAGACTTATGACCCATGGATGGTGAACATGCCGATATCGAAGGTGTATGCCATGTTATCGTGTGATCATCATGCTGCTGACAACGAACGTTTCTGGTTTCATATTTGAGGATTGAGTGCAAGTGGTCGCGAACCGGACGCGTCGGATGCCGTTATCTAATTGGCTAGTGCTACGTGGACCCCTGGATCAGAGTAAACGCTTGTCTATTTACTTGATTTCCGGGGCGCCAACTGGCAGGTCTACCTCCAGCTTTATCTAAAGTCGCACCACAGCATCTTACAACTTGATACGTGCTCAGAGGCTGTGGCTGATACAGTATTCTCTTCACTTGAATCACCAATCCCTGAGCGTGCAGAGTCGTCATCGTTCGATAAGGACATTGCTTCTGTGCAGCTATATGCGAACATGGCTACTAAATGACGCCTTCCATGCTCTGCCGGAGTACAGCGCGGCTGGGTTGTATGGTTGAACCCGTTCGCAATTAAAGCTTGGTCAGATGCTATGACATTTCGGGGCGGATGGCCTTATATCAGTCACGTTTCCGATCTGGTCAACAGACTCCATTACATATTCGCGAGAATCAATTCGACCTCAGCATCTGCCGCTTCCAGAATATGCTCAGGAGTGTACTGGTGCTTCCATCCGATCATATTTCCACGCCTGGCTGAAAACGTGCAGCTTTATCAAGTCAGTCACCTCGTCATATACGTGTTGGGCTACTAGACTCACTGGCCACCGAGCTGTAGCCGGACCATTTCCTTCGGGCACTTTAATGCCTCTGCCATCCTTCCTATGGCTTCATCGTCTGCGATTCTGACTTCTGCAGTGTCTACAGCTCCGCGCTTGGCCATGGCTTTGGCCATAGCTTCGTAAATATCGCGCCATCGAATCGATCCTGATGAAGCTAGATAGTAGCCACTTTTACCGTGCTCAATGCTATCGTTTGATAGCATCTTGACTAGGAGAGCTCGGAAGAGCATCGCGTTATCGACAACGTGGCTGACTGGCCAACTCTGAAGGTTGGTCAGTGAAGACACGCTGGCCGGCTTCTTTTAACTTACAGCTTTCTCATCGTTCACATCATACACTTGTCGGAGCCCCTTTGCTGCTTGCACGACGGCTACTGTTTGGATGGACGTTGGGTTGCCAAAGCCTTCGCCCTTACCGTACACGATGCATGGGACGAATATATAGCTTTTCACACCATGCTTTTCAGCCGTCTCGATGATCACATTGTTCGTTTCCCGCGCCACCTGGAAGATCAGATCAGCGCTTAGGTCATGGTGCGTGCATCATGTAGACCCACATCCATTGGCTTCACAATCGGTGCTTTCGCAGCTTTCTGGAGATCATACAGATCCGCATCCGAATCATAAATCGTGCGGTCAGTGGGCATACCGGCATGTTCACTGAAGATCTTCGCGCCGCTGGTATGCAAGAAGTGCACATCCGATCCGGTCTTGTCCTCGACCGCAGCGAGGGCACTGATGAGTATGAGCTGTCTTTTGTGCTGCAGCGCATCGATCAGGAAGAACACGATCGTGATCTGCTTGTCCAGCAGTGTCTGCTTCACGGCAGCTTCGTCGTCTAGGTTTAGGTGGAGTGGTTCGACGCCATACTGCCGCACAGCTTCGGCCTGCTCTGGAGTCCTGACAAGTGCATAGATTGCTTTGTATGCTGGTAGTTCGTCTTTATTGAGACGCGCCAGGAGTGTGCCGCCCAGGTAGCCGCTGCCGCCGGTGATGAGGACTGAGTGAGACATCGTGTATTTGTTGAGATGGGTTAGTGATCACGTCAACAAGCAGACCTAAGGCTTGCGCATCGGCTACACAGATTTTCGTGTAGGTACAGCTCATTTGTAAGCACTTGAAGCACTGCTACTGAAGATCATCTCACGGAACAACACTGAGCGGCTAGCTCGGATGATGGTGGAGATGTTTAGGTGGGTGAGAGAGGAATGAACCATCCGTGCATTGTCACGACACATCTTGCAATGGCAGAGTGACTTCAAATGATGGAGGTCTGGTCGTACATTTCCTCTCAAAGTAGGAGGTAATGGGAGTGAAGACTGAATGATGATCGGACTCAGGTCCGCTTCTGAGGTGACGGGATGCCCTGTGGATGATGCTTGTAATGATATCCCTAGCATTTCATAGAACACAACCTAGAAGAGTTGGAACTCCGAACAGCGCCAAAACAAACAACACCAACAATCGTCTTTCTTGCCTCACGTAAGACTATTTCGTCTGCTGGGGGAGCATCCATCGAGTATGCCCAGCAAACAAGATCAGAGCTATCGTATTAGAACCACTGATCATACCGCCATTCGGCATCGCAGCATACGATTCAGCTGGCTGCGACCTGCCAATCGCAGACGGCATGTACATGGATTACTGTCGTACAAACTAAATAAGTAGGAACCGGACATGCCACCCGCATCGCAGTGCTCTTAGACTTTTCGTTCGCTCTCCCTCCCACACACGCCAACACTGCCACACACGAGCGTGTCGCTGTCAAGGATGGCATGCTCGTCACCGGTATGGGATCCCACGCTGAGGACCGGTCCGGTCTATATGGACATGGAAAGATGTGCGGTGCGAGCTGAAAGAGACGCGTTTATACTACTGTCGCGGTAGCAGTTATTGGCACAGCCACTCTATGGCGAGACAGGACCTTTGCATGCGCGTGCGTGCATGCGGATCTTTCTCCTTAGCGGGCAGAGAACCATTGTTCCTGCGATGTGCCGGTTCATGCACTGTCGGTCCGCGTTGCAACAATGGATGCTTGACGACAATCAACCCGTCCGTCTCAGGAGTCGGCAGCCACCCCCATGGTTCGCGTAGAGTATTTCGTCTCACATCCACGCCATGGCCGAAGCACGATGCAGGATTATCTGACTCTCGATTCTTCACATCTCAGCTTTTGCGCATACATTTCGTATCCGGAACCTGTCGCATAGATTCCCCACCCTTCCTGATTCGTCGCGCGCGCAAAACTCCAACGACACCAAGACAGCACTTATACCAGGTAAGCAGGACGTCTCGTCACAATGCACCATTCACATGCGCTCTTGTATGCATCGAATTCTCCTTTCGTCCATCCCGCCGTGGTTACACACAATGCCATTATACTCCTTCGAGAGAGGCGCCATCCAATCCCATTGCGCAAAAGCGCGTATCGGATTCTCATTCGCCGGTGCCGTTGGAAAAATGCGCGACCAACCCCTAACGGTGCTTTTTGGGCTACGGCGAATGTTGCGTTCCTCCTCATCAGCAGCAGAACGCAACGGTTCTGCTACGACCATCTCATGTCGTGCGACCGACGTTCTTTACGCGAGCAACCTACCGAAGGTGACGAGATTGACGTTGCTTGCTCGCAATTATTTCAGGATGACCAGACACACATAAGAAGCTTCGCCAAGCCTGGAACAACGTCCAAATATATCTCGACCTTACTATTAGATCTCGGAGGTGCGCGCGATACTTTTCGACCTATTGCAGCACGAGCGGGCGACGTCTCCGCTTGCGTCACGTGTGCTAGCTAACGCCCCCGACCTGGACCTAGGCGCATTGCGTTGCCATGTGCTAGCTTTGACGTGCGGCTATTCTTCATTGCTTTTCTGGGTGTGTATGCTTTCTAGGGTGCGGCTCTGTTGTATAAGGGTTCTTGCTGCTCCACCTCACCTGTTGTCATCATCACGATTAACATCGTCATTGTCTTCTTCATATGTTGATAATTGAGGTCCATTGTTGACGAGAACTTCTTTCACAGTTCTGGAGTATTTGAAATTGTTTTTCGTCTGCACGCGGTATGTGCATGCATGTCCACATCATTCGAGTCCGCTGCTGACCATCATCGCAGCTTCCAAATCGTTCGAGCTCCGTCTCAAGCGACGTTACCCGCAGTTGTACATCTTCCCATTCCTTCCCGTATCTCGGCAGTTGCGGTCTCTGTGGGTTACGCCGGGCGTGTTGTACAAACAAACAAGGGCGACTTGTTGTATACGTAAAAGGAACACTTGTTGGGATCTACTACTACGACTTCACATCGACCGCGACTGTATCGAGCCTGGACCTTGAATCAATCAGGACGGGGAGACTTCCGAGGAGAAGATCAAGACACGCAGCCTCAACACCAAAAGCCACGCATTACCGATCTCTGGAGAGCCACGAAGCAGGCAGCCTACGATTTGGTGCGCTCGTTGGGGACGTCTCACCACGTATCTCATATCCTCCTCACTTCCGACCAGGCCAAGATCAGACGAAAGCAACAACATGCCAGGCAAAACCATGCCCAACACCTTCGACCTCCCCATTCGCTCCTCGCGAGCCTACTCCGCCCCATCCACATCCTCAAACCAGCACTACTCCACCCGCCACGCCACCCTTCTCACGCACAACGACGATTCCATTCCGGCTCTCCGTTCTTTACACGAGGAGAACCACATCCTCCTCCTCACACCAACAACGCCCCAAACACACGAGTACCTCTTCGGCCCGCTCATGCACTCCATCAACAAAACGCACGGTAAAGCGCTCATGTGCATGGACTACGCGCCGCCGCCGAGTAAGCACGGGTATCTCTGCTTCGAGGAGCGGCATGCGCACGCGTTGGTGGAGGAGGGTTGTGCGGGTGTTATTGTTGTGGTGGTGGAGGATGGGAAGACGACGGGGAGTGCGAGGGATTTTGCGAGGGAGGTAGCCTGTAGGGCAGGGGTGGGCGTGGAGATGCCGGGGGTGCTGGTGGAGGTTGGGACGGACGTTAGGAGGGCGGGGAGGGATGGGAAATGGGGGTGTGTGGTTTGGGCGGGGAAGATGGGGGTGAGGGAGCAGGAGGAGGTTGCGGGATTGATTTTGGGTGGTCGCTGACGCTTTGGTGGATGGGATCAGGTCGAGGAGATGAGTCGAAATGTGCTCTTGGGGTTGGGAGAAAGCGTGATTACGATCCGGTTGAGCCGCTGAGATTGGGGTTGGGCCACTGGCAAGCAATGGCATCCCTTCGACCATCCACGACGAGCGGAAACGATGGAGCTGCACCAAAAGCATCTCTACACAGCACGACACACGACACGAAGGGGACGAGCACGATTCAATGTGGATACGCTGAACGAAGACGGCACGAAAAGTACATACGGCATTTTCATTTCTGGCATACTGGATATAAAGCCAACGACATTCCTCTTTCCTTTGTCCTCCTCAGTCATCTATGTACGTAGTTAGACACGGCGTGGCGATGATTCACGATTTGCGCATAGCATACAGCATGACGACTGAATGCCACATTTCTTCATCCGCCTATTCGACAGCCTTTCCTCACCACAACATCAGAATGCGGTAGGCTAGCTCCTAATGAGCCGTATACCCCGGCTGGTGAGATTAGACTTCGCATGACACGTTCCACAGCCCGGACGCACTCAATCTTCAGTGGCATGCCACATCCCAGATCTGTGCCACCACACCTCCGCAATGTAGCAGGGATCTGTGATGCGTGCATGCGCCGAGGCACTGCTATTTCTGGATGTGCTGCTTTGTGTTACTGTGTCTGCGTGTTGTGGAGAGGGGTGCTTGGCTCGTGATGTTGGCTTTGAGGCGTGAGGTTTGGTGGTGTTGGTGGTTTGCGCAGTGCCTGCGCGGGCGCGAAGGCTCAGCCGTTGTCAGCTTTTGAGCGTCGTGTGTCGTCTTCTCGTGGTGTTTTCGTTGGCGATGCATCCTTCTCGCCTGCAACAATCTGCCCATCCATCTCCATTCGCACGTTTTCTTCGTCCTGTGCCTCGACAGTCTCCTCGCCCTGCTTCTCCACTTCCTCAAGCGCCCTATACTTCCTCCCCGCCTTCTTCCGCTTACTCGCCTTCCTCTTCCTCAACATCTCCCACCTCCTCTCCACCCTACTCTCCGTCCCCCTCTCCCCCTGCTCCAACCGATCCTGCAACCGCCTCAGCGCCAATTTCTCATTCTGGTCCCTGCTCCGCGTATCCTGGCACTTGACCACGATGCCAGAGGGCAGGTGCTTGATCTGCACCGCGGAGGAGGTCTTGTTTATCTTCTGCCCGCCCGGGCCGGAGCCTTTGAGGTACGAGATTGTGATGTCTTTTTCTGGGAGGGGTACGCGAGGGGGGAGGGGTGCGGGTGCGTGGTTGAGGGGGGTGGTTGTGAAGGTGCGGAGATGGGGGAGGTGGAGGCGGAGGAGTCGGGATGGTAGGGTCATTGTATCGGTATACGCGGCGTCATAATTTCGAGCACCTCAGAGGAGGAAGTAGATGCAGTGCAATCCGATGCGCAAGTCTCGTTGTCGCCCGGAGCAGTAGACCTCCGCGGTCCGCATCCGCATCCGTATAATTCTCAGCCCTACGGCTTCCGCGCCATCCCTGCCCCATCATCTCGCGTCCCCTAAGCCCCAAATCTCACGACTGCAAACTCACCAGCAGCATACGACATACACTCTTCGCTTGAGCATAGATCAGACGAGAATCATGGAGTTTAACCTCACGCTCGCGGCGCTCCTCACCGCCACCGCCGCCCTCGGCGCAATCGCCCTCATCAAACCCCAGGAAACGTACAAGTGGATCCAGCAGAAAATCTACCGGTACAACGTCACGCTGGCGCTGTACATGTTGACGCCGACCGAGCGATTCATTTTCAGTATGCTTCTCCTATTCTCCCTTTCTTCTTCCTCTTCAGCAAACATGCTAATCGAGATCGCAGACTCGATCCTCTTCCTCTCCCTCACGCTCCTCACCATAGCCGCTTGCCTGTACCTGCCGGAGCATATCTCTATCATAGCGAGGAGAGTAGCGTGGTATTGCTTTGGCAATGGCGCAGAGGAGGAAAGGGGGACCGTCGTGCCGATTGCGAGGGATGTGAGTAGTCTTGTTGGAGTGGCGAAGCAGACTGCGGGCGCGATTGTGGAGGCGGTGGGGAGGAAGAGCAGCGGCGAGGCGGTAAGGGAGATGTTGAGTGGGCACTAGGAATTCGAGAGCTGGAAGACTGTGTGCATTGCGAAGGCGTTGGTATGGGACAAGAGCGTAATACCTAATTGAAAGGAGAGATCGTATTGTGTCTGACGAGGGCTATCTGCCTTGCATTCGCTTGATGCGTGAGCTTATGCCTCATCTGTCCGTTCGTCGGGTATACCATTTACCGTCCACACGCAATGCAAAGCCCCATATCCCATCCCATGCATCCAAATCCCAGGGTATCATAATCCGTCCTTCCATGCCCCATTCCCCAGCGCCATGTCCGCAACCCTCAATCCGCAGAAAGGTCCGGCAATATCATCCCCACTGCATCATCCCCCTCTCATACCCCATCATGAAGAGATTCCTCCCCCCTTTCTCGCGATCGTAAAGCGCACCGCTCGGATCTACCTTCCTTCTCAGCAAATTCGCAAACCAGCCCCCAAAGAAAGGATCGCCACCCACCTTCTCGTCGACCTGAAACTTGCTCTCCCTCACAAAGCTGCTCACATCACCCTGCCAACACGCTTCCTCCAGGTATCCGGCGACCTGCTCGAGAACCTCCCCGTACTTGACGCCGGCATCGGATTTGGGACCCGTGAATTCGGGGACTAGGATGTGGTTGTAGGGTTGCGCCGTGGCTTTGAGGATGGAGTCGTCTATGAGCAGGGTGTTGCTTTGTTCCCATTTGCCGCCTTGCGTGTGCTGTGGATGACTTGCTTGGATGTCGAGGTTCTCCCACACCCATTCGAGACGCTTGTACACCTGCGTCTTCTGATTGTACATCTGTGGAGTGAGTTGGCAGTGCTTCCGATCCCAGCTCGCAACGAGGAGATCTCTTTGTGGATCGGTGAGGAGGTTTTTGAGCATGTGTCCTGCATTGGTAGGTGTGGCAGTCGTCCAGATCATCACTTTGTAGGTGTTTTTCGGGTCGAAGAGGAACTCCAGGAACTCTTTGAGCAGTGCTCTGCGCCTGAAGTGCGAGGAATTGGAGGTTTGCGGTCGGTGAAGCAGCGTTCCATTGAGATCCAGGATCACAAGAACCGGCTTCTTGACCTCTAGCCTCTCACTAGGCCTCAGCGAAGCCTGCAAGTACTCCTCCGTCGGCTTGGGCACAGGCAAAACGGACACACTCGGTGCAAGCATGAACTTCGTGTCGGGATGCTGCACGAATCGCTCCATGTTGGCCAGGACGTCGATGTCGAACGGAGCTTTCTTTGCCTTTTTGGCGAAGATCTTGCAGTCCATGACCTTGGCGGGGTTCAGGTTCGAGATGTAGTAGCC
The DNA here is from genome assembly GCA_000611715.1 of Scolecobasidium constrictum UM 578. Lineage (NCBI taxonomy): Eukaryota > Fungi > Ascomycota > Dothideomycetes > Venturiales > Sympoventuriaceae > Scolecobasidium > Scolecobasidium constrictum. Next base: position 66,303 of record AZYM01000304.1, on the reverse strand, counting down.
TAAGCGGCCGAAGTACTTGTATTCTGCGTCTGTCAGCTGTGTCTCACTTGGAAGTGAGTTGGTAGTCATGATGGCGGCGAGCAGCAGCAAGCAGCAGTCTTGACTATGTGATGATGATGTTGAAGGGTATCATCATGAGGATATCTATATATGCATGAAAATTCTGCTACTCACGGTATCGCGTTGTTGTCCCCGTTGCTGTGTCGACGTGCCATACTCGCTGCGTGGGGAGGGCGCGTTTGCCTATACACCGCGTCAATTGCACTTTGCTCATGTGTCTACCTTCGCTTGTTTAGATATTACGAGATGATCATCATCGTCAATGGGATAACAGGATATATTCAATGGAATTGATGATGCTGTATAGTATTCGAGTTATGCTGTGATCCACGAGTCATGCAACGTATAGTGTATTTGTGGGCCGAGTTGGGATGGAATTCTGGGACCTTACAACAACTTCACTTCATCTTTGAATTCACATCTGGGCGTGCAACGTGTTTAAGTCCTATTTTAAAATGACAGAAATTGATGGATCTTAGATTTTGAGACGGAAGTCGATGGATTTTGGGACGTGACGTTGGGATCTAACGATGACTTCACTTGGTCCTTGGATTCGCACCTGCGGATGAAAAGCGATGAGATCCCATACTTAGTTCTCAGGAATCGATGAAACACGAAATCTCGAGATGATGACTGAACCGATATTGGGATCTCACGACAATTCCACTGGTCCTGGGAGCTGAGTCGGAGCTTCGAGTGTGCTATTGTCCCAGCTCAATATGACAGCATTCGATGCGTCTTGCGATTCCACGATGCGATTTCGAGTATGATCACGATGGATCCTCTGGAATGTCACTTGGAAGGATGATATCGATGCGTCTTCTGGATGGACTGTGTAATCCTGCGTTCCTTATTGAGATGGGAAGAGAGGTGTTGAATCCAATATCTTGCTTCGGAAAGGTGCGCATACCATGCTGAACGCTCTCGATTGGATTCCACTGGATATCGGCCATCAAACATTAGGCTCTGGATTGGGACGATTTTTCTGGCAATGCTATCACGATATACTGGAAGACAGCTTTACGATCCGTACCGTGCTATTTTGCATTCGATATGGCTGGGAGGATACTCGGCCATCTACTGAACTAGCATTATACTGGTCTTCGAAATGTATCAAAGGATCCTGCTGGTCGCCTGCCGTCCTCTCCAAGAGGCCTGAAGATGACGCCGTTCCGAAGATTCTTGCAGCAGAGAGCAGTGACAGCATGTTCATTGCTTCCAAGGGCTGGAATCGCCCTGAACCTGAGGGTTGGAAGAGCTTGGTCGAGTTTGCACTATGCAAATGCGTGTCTTTGTTGCCGCTGTTGAGACCAAGGGCACATCTCCAAACTGCTTGCTGACACAAAAGGATCATTGGGCATCTCCACGCTGGAAGGTACATAACAAGGGCTCTGTCTCCTTCATAGTAGTCGACGATGGCATTCTTTCCTCTATTATCCGTGGACCGCTCACCAATGTAGCACAACAATGTCCAGATCTGAGAGAAATCTATTGTCGAGTCACAGAGATCTCGCAATGAAGCGGCTCACGGCGGACGGTATTGTTGGTGCTACATGGATCTCGAAGTCAATCACCGGATGAGGATATCTTTTCTTGCTTTATAAACACTTCTCGGAGTTCATCTTCTTTACTCGAGCAGACACATCTTTCGAGCACGAACTCGCGACGACACCCTTACTCTTCTCTTTACACTGTACGAGCCTGGAGCACGACGCTGTCAACAATGGACTCGCAAACGCATCCTTCATACTTCGTTCTCGAGGATGGCACGGTTGTGGAGGATTGGGAGGGCGCGTACCACGCAGCGCAGGAGGTCGAGTTCGAGGAAGGTCAAGAGGAGGATCCGCCGGGGATTCTTGGACCGCAGCCACGCCCTCTTCAAGCTCAGCAGCAGCAAGCGGCGGTGCCCACAACCACCATTTCAATGAGCCCCGCCTTGCTGACAACGACTACCGTCTCCTACCTTCGCACCATTCATACGGTCATCTCGCTACCGAGCGTAAACTCAGACGGCGTAGTCGTGACGCCTGCCACCATCTTTGAATACGACAGCAATCCAGTATCCATTCTTGCCGAGTTGGCAAAACACTGGAGGGAGCACAACTCGAGCAGCCAAGCGCAATCCGCAATGCCCACACGCCAGGCCTTCGATCGCCTACCAGCCAACTACCGTGTCTTCAAGACCACGCGCAATGATGGCAGTGGTAGGAAGGACCCATACATCATTGGACATCCTAGTAGTGTGTTGGACCGACGTCATTACTTCCGATCGGCGGCCGCGTTCGCGAAGCACTTCATCAATGTGATGGAGGGCAATGACATGGATGATTGCGACTGCGATGTGTGCAGCTGCAAGTGCAAGAGATGCACTGGATGAAGTCAGAAAGATCAGAACACAGTGGAGAGAGATGCGATACAGGAGAATTGGTTCTACAGGACCTGGCACGCATCATCGATGGCATCAGACAACGCAACGGCAAACGATGGAATGGCAAAACCGGCTATTGAGCATGACTTTGAAATTCACATTGCAAGTACCTCTTTTCTTTACGTCTAGAATTACGAGAAGGATTTGTACAATCCTCTAGTCGGAGTTTGCCTCTGATCAATTGACCTCCATTCGCGTGATCGTACTCCCATGCTGATATTGGACATCAAAACAGCGCCATCAAGTGACATCGGACAGCACTCACTCAGTAACGGCATTCTCACAATAGAGTGGCCACTGGCGGCGAAGGGCGGTGTTGTTTGAGTGACAATGGGGTCTCGAAAACAGTCACGGCCGCGGACACGCCCCACTTTTTCTTGCCTTATAAACAACTTCTGGACTTGATTTCTTTTACTCCACCAGCAAGCTCGAAAGTCGAAAGCAAGACGACGACGACACCACTTTTTCTTCTTCGAGCTTCCTTTACAACACACGCACACCCACTCCTCCAGCGCGAATGGCCTCGCAAGAACACCCCTCCTACTTCATTGACGATGGTCGAGGACTGGGAGGGCGCCTATCACGCGGCGCAAGACGTGGCATTTGAGGAAGGCCAGGAGCATGACGCGCTTGGTCTTTTCTCTTCTTCTCCACCGCCAGCTCCACGCGCACCGGCGCAACAGCAAACAGCTCCTGCACCACCCGCACACCAGACAATGGCGCAGCCTCAGTCGTCGTCCGACCTTAGCGACGCTGAGCTAGCGCGTCTGCGGGCCTGGCGGCACAAGTCTCGTCAATGGATGGAGGCTGAAGTCAACGAGATGCGCCATGAGGCCTACCGCAACCGCCTACTGGCTAGTACGATGGCACCAACGGGCCAGTGGGTTGAGCCAGATAGGCCAGTGAGGTTCGTGATGCCGCCCGGTGGTCTTGATTTGAGTGATGACGAGGAGGATGACGAAGAGTGAGATGAGGAGGAAGCAGATTACGGTGGAGAAGAGTCAGAGGAGGGAGAAGAAGGTGCGGAAGAATCGGAGCAAGAGTCAGGCGATGAGGAAGAAGAAGAGGAGTCCGGCGACAGCGACTCTGAGCAAGAAGTACCACGCCGCCGTTCTTTCGGAGGAAACAACCCGGCGTTAATCACGAAAACATCCTTCGATCACAAGCGACACGAGTATCAGATTATGCGATTGCCTAACACCAATTCTGACGGCATAGTGGTGACACCTAGCTCCGACTTTCGCTACTATGCTAGGCCAGAAGGGCCGCTCGCAGAACTCGGCAAGCTCTGGTGTGAGCATCAAGCCGAGGACGACGTCTTCAAAGCCTTTGACCGACTCCCTCGCAATTATAAGGTCTGCTACAAGAAGTGCCCACACCGCAAGCGGACGTATTACTTTGTCTTCGGTCATCCGAGCGGACTCCACCACCGATCGATCTTGAAGTTCTCGAGACACTTCATCAAGTTGATGGAGGGCAACGGCTTTGACGACTGTGACTGCGGACATAGGATGTTGCGTACTGTATTGAGGAAGAACCTTTGAGAAAGCAAAACACATGGATATAACTTGAGATGCGAAACGGTGTGAGAACGGGTGCTTCATAATTATCAATGATGGGATCAATGCTAGTGCAGCGCAGAGGCTTGGGGCGACCGTATGGGCTATATGAACATGCTTGCAAGTAACTCCTTTCTTTGATACTTCTATGTACCAAAATTGCACGTGCACTTCATGCTGATGATGAATTCACATACGTGTGCTTTCTTCTCAGGGCCATGATGTCCATCAATTCTTGCCATACGTCGCTGTCGAATGGCGACAAAGGCTCCCTCGAGCGAATACAGTGGAGCCGAGAGCCATCGACTCGTTATGGCAATGCAGGTCGAGATCCAAGATCGTCGGAATGTATAGTTGGAGATCGAACTTCAGCGACCAGGTCTCCCAGGAAGTCACGACCCAGCATCACCTTGCGCCTTCCGCAGCTATCTGGCCTCCAATTCGCAGCATGCGCCTCGTCTGGGACCGTCTACACAACATATACTTCTCCATCAGGCGTTCATTGCTAAGTCAACCAGCTCTTTGATTCGTTAATGTCTCTCTGCCGGTATTGATACTGTCAGTCGCCGTTCTTTCACCCACTGCTTCATCGAAAAGAGCAGAGCGAGCTCACCGAATGATACCGCCGATTCGCTGCGAGCGACGGAAGCATAAATACCAGCGATGCAAAACTCCAACAGCGATGACTTTTGGGGAAGCGCGTTCAATGCTCCATCGAACACGGAAGTTGGCCTCCCACAGGACGATCGTATGGCCAACAATGCCGCGAATCTGGAACAGAGCAAGTCTTTGGTATGGGACGCGAGGCTGGCTTCCGCTCACAGCAAGGTAACTACGGAGATGGGGAGGGCGGGCACGATTTCACGCGCAGATACTCCAAGGAGTGGGATAATCACCCCATCATTTCTGGAAGGGCCGCTTGGTAGCCCGAACGAGCCGCCACCGATGCCTGACTTCTTTGGGGATGCGATGCACGGCACTGCGGCAGATCCTGCAGAAAGCTCGGGACCGCTGACTAGCGAACGCGTTGACGATCAGCATTCGCGCTCTAGCAATGCTGGTTCCGATAGTCAGTCTGCCTCGTCGACCCCTGTCGATCCAAACAATGATCTCTTCGACCATCATTCGGATCCATTCACAACTACTGTTGCTGCGTCCAACAACTTCTCTCAATCACAGTCGAGTCCGCTCACTAATGTAGCTTCTCCTGGCAATTTCTTCTACCATCAAACGAATCCGCCCACCGCTGTCTCTCCACCTACGGGTGTCCTTGACCGTCGACCGAGTCCATGGGCTACCGTCGGTCCAGCCAACAACTTCTTTCATCATCACACGATGCCGGCCACCGCAGTCTCTCCTCCTGTAAATCTCTTCGACGTTCAAACGAACCCGCTCGCCGCATCTGCCTCACTGAACAATGCCTTTTACCAACAACCGAGTCCGTTCACCGCTGTTGCTCCAGCCGACAACTTCTTTCATCACCATCCGGTACCGTCCACCGTTCTCAGCCCTCAAGTCAGCGGACAACTCGATCAAAGTACTACTCTGGATGCTGCAGCAAATCTCAGGCCTACTCTGCCACGACCCTTAGGCCAAGTTGCCCATCCAGGCGCTTTGTCGTTTGCACCACCGTCTGAGAGCACATTCTCTGCAGTTGTCCGAAGAAAGTTTACTGATTTGTTGCCAGCTTTAGAGTCATGGAACAGCAGGCTAGAATTGTATATCCGCTCTTGATTCCCCTACCGAATACCTTTTCAGATGGTCTAGGCCTCCTGAAGAAGGTACCATCCAGCTGGAGAGCGGATCCTGCTGAGCATCTCCTACACGGACTGGCGGAGCTCTGGTTTGTGCATAACAGGATGCCCTCCATACCAGATTCTCGATTCGAATCACTCCCGTTCGGCTACGCAGCATTCCGCGGACCACCACAGCAAAATTATCTATATGGGACACCATATATTGTTGGCCACCCTTCTGGAAAGAAATTCAGAACAATGCGTCAGTTCAAAATACACTTTCAACACATCATGAAGCACAGCACAAACGATGGATGTCCGTGCGAGCTCTGCAAGGACATGCGCGATCGCAAAAATTGGCGCTAGACTTGCATTCCAAAGTCACGTGAGGAGCCAACGGATGCTGCGCGGAAACCTTGGACAAGGTCTACGAAGCAGAAGGCCAGAACAATGAAAAGCATCGCTCATGTGAGGAACGCAAACAGATTTGGCGCGTTCACACAAGTCTCAAATGATATCAGGGCTGGTTGCGCTGCCGGAGGTCGACTTCAGCCTAGAATGGCGTTGCACGCAGCTGAGACGGTGGTGTATCGGCGGTCGAAGGGGCGGAAGCGTTGTATAGGAGCAACACTGAATTTCTGCGACATGCATACCGGTCTTGGTATCGCCGCGGCTCGCTTGACGTTCGCAACTCATGAGAGTATAGAGTATATGATATGGTGTGGCTGGAGAGAAGAAGGTGTCAAGGAGCTCAATCAACATCATGTTCACTTTGTCAGACCCATCCCCTTGTCCATCGCGAAAGCGTCTTTCCATCGTGGCAATCAGAGTGCTGCAGGAAGACGTAGTTTTCCTTGCAGTCACTCTTGCTCTTTGCTTGCCTACTGACTCTAGCAAAATGGTCACTTTCGTCGCGATGGAGAATGACAATCTATCGTTGACATTTCTTTCGGAAAAACAACAGCGTTTAGATCAAGAACACAAGAGCAGTCCTGCAAATTGTTTGTCGAAAACTCCAGCCTTTGTTGTTGCCGATCACAATGGAAGAGGACACACGTTCGCAAATCGCGGAGCAACAAGCCATTCTAGGGAACCTGGGTGACGAGCAGGAGGAGCAAGACCGGCAGAAACTTCCAAACTATCCCGCGATGTCAGGGGAGCCAGATCCTCTGTTTGACGTGCCGGCCGCGCTTACTACCTTCATCAGACCACCGTCGGATGATTCGATGTCAGCAGAGACAGCCGCCATGCACTTCGTCTGCGCGCAGCTCAACCAGGCAACGCAGACATTTCCATGGATGACGCCGGAAGGTTTCGACACGACGACTGCTGCGACCAATCCTATCTGGCTGGGCTTCCTTGACAGCCTAGATCCTACGCGAGCAAGACGGCGTCCAAGGAAGAACACAAGTGCGCTTGCAAGGCAGATGGAAGTCCATCCTTCCAGCACTTCAGCGACTCCACGCTACTTGGCTGCTTTGCGGAGATACAAGACCATTCCTAGGAATAACGACTCGGCCGCGATGGACATCAGTGGTGGCATCACGATACCAGGCCCTTCCTCGATAGGAGAATGGAAGCGACGACAGCTGCGCCAGTTTGCAGTAGACATATCTGGGTTAAACGACACTAACTTTGTCTGTGCTAGCAACACCAGTTCCATCGTCGGACTTTCACTCGTGGCAAGGCCAACCGACCTCGTATCCGGACATGCGCATACGTGGCCGGTCAAGTGGACCAGACGCGGGTAGGGCCTCCAGTGCGCGATTGCCGCCCATAGGTGACTTTCGAAGCGTGAGCGGCTCGTCGAGTGCCTCATCTCGTAGGCAGTGAAGGTCTGAAAGCTCCCAAGCGAGCCTGTGGGAGGTTGGAGACAGATCTGGGCTTGTCCCGGGTCTACGAGCAGATGATAACTTGAGATTGGAATATTGTGGTTGCTCTCACATGAATGTACAATATTGTCCTGCACCAACCAAACAGCAATCATATGACCTTGAGCAATTGAGCAGAGTATCGATCGCGCGATTGGGGGATTAATCCTCAGAGTCAATATCTTTCTGATGCATCTCAGAAGTTGCTAACGTTCACGCATACACCATAGTGTGTTGTTTGGATCGTGGTCAACTTGGGTCTGAGTAGTAGAGCTGCCTGAGCAATGCATGCACACGATCATAGCCGAGCTGAAGGGCACTGCAAGGTCTGCTCATGCATCTAGCCAGCCTCTACGCACATTCTCGAAGAGAAGAGCAATTGCAATGGTGTCTTTTCCCGGAACATTGCTCGTAGTCGCAAACTGACCTCGAGTTCGCGGTACCGTGTACATGCACATTCTGCCCCATCTCCGTTCTCGCGCAGATGGTCAAAATGTGCATTCCCTTTGACATCTTCTCCTGTTCCCTGTCCTTTGTGATCATGAAGAGTTGTTCGCGAAGCAGTCCATGTTGATTATCGGGTGTCTCAAATCACGTGATATGTGGGTAAATACGTGATACACCCAGTATGAGCGGTGACTTTGGCCGCGGACACGTCAACCGTTCCTAGCCGAAGACTGCGAGCAGATTCAAGTCACAGCTCCTCGATCCACCGAGTCACACGTACGCAATTGAAGTCCAAGCTCTTTAATAACCTCACTTTGCATATCGCGAACACAACACAACTCACAACTTCGCGAAACAGAAGCAAAATCTTGACACAACACCGACACAAAGACACCCCTGAAGCGTTGAAGGATTTCGCAATGGAGCAGCACCATCCTGACCCGCGTGGACACGCAGCGCATGCCGGTAACTACACCAACAACGGCCTGCAGAACAGCAACGTCGGCATGTCGGGGAGCACCACCAACTTCCAGCACTTCGTAACGAATAATCCGACGTTCAACATCGCTCTGCATGATGCTCACGGTCTTCATGGTAACGACCACCCAACCGATCCATTGCAACGCGCTGCTCGAGCCGACGTCGAGTATCTCCAAAACTCGAGAAAGCGTCCTCGCTACGACTTGGAAGCAAACGACATCTACAACCCAGGCTTTGCTACAGCTGGGTATGGAGCTCCTGCTGCTCAGTGGCAGATACCGACCTTTCCACAACCACAGCCGTACTGGGATCAGCCATCGCCTGCGTATGGTTACGCGTATCCTGCTCCTGGAGGCTTTGGCGATGTATCCACGGCACCATTCGACGGTGGCTACGGACTGAATTTCGGCGCGCCCTCGCACATGCCAATGCATCACTACGCGAGCTACGCGGACCCAGACAACACGCAGCAGCCGCAGTACAAGCAAGAGCATGCTGAGGGCGAGGGTGACGCGCAAGACGATGTCCCGTCCGAGCACACGCCGACAGATGATAGCCCACTTCAATCGCACCAGGTCGAAGACGATCCAACGGCTTCGCCACCGACGGTGTGGGTCTCCATGCACATCCCGGGAGCAGAGCCCTCGATCTTTGAATTCTCCGTTCCGGTTAACCATCCTCTCATCACTCATGGACTGGTGGCGCCACCAGCGCACTACGACAGACAGCAAGGCTTGGCAGCCTTGAGTCTGTGCTCCGCTCATACTCTCCAAGCTCCTTCCAACAGCAATCCTCAGACTGCGATTCATGGTGGTGCTGTACAGCCAGCTCCACCAGCGATCGTGCAGCCGCAAGCCACGCAGGGGGCTAGTTCAGCTTATGCCACACCCTCTACAACGAGTGCAACGACATCTGCGTCCATCACCAATCCAGTACTTGTCCAAGGCCCAACATATGTGAGCGACACCCGACGATTAACCGTGATCCAACTTCCAAACACCTTCTCCGACGGCACAGGGCTACCCCCAGCCGACAGCGACATGATCAAGGAAGCCTTGCCCGTCCGCTCGCTCAATAAGCTTGCCACAGCTTGGCGAAAGCACCAAGGCATAGCTGGCGGACACGAGATGTTCGATCGGCTTCCCACTGGCTACCATCTGTACAAGAAGAAGCGTGTGGGTGGCAACGGCGTCGAAAAGGTCGATCCGTGGATTGTGGGTCATCCTAGAGGCAACTTCAAGTCGATTCCTAAGTTCATACCGCACTTCATCCACATTATGAGGCATCGCAATAGCGACGGATGTGCTTGTGAGTTGTGTGGACGTGGACGGACATAGAGCAAACAGGCGGTTGCTGGTACTGAGTAGGATCGGACAGCTCTGGTGGGATAAGTGAAGGTAAAATGACGGACCTGTAATACGATGTAAATGACGGGGAAAAGGATGCTTGCATTATGATTTTGATACCCCAAGAGAACGCCAGTGCTGCAATCTGGCCGCGCGTTAGCTCCAATGCCACAAATAATGTATCTTACAAGAAATGAAAACGCTCAAAACCACAGTCCAATCCTACACAGCTCCTTACGAGTCGCCGTGCAACGTGCTCTCCGAGTCATTGTCATTGACAATGTCCTCAAGATCTCTGTCGCCGATGTTGACGCCTGACTTGAGTTCTCTTGCCTTGCCGTCCTGCTTCTCCTCGAGTCGCTCAACAGCTTCTACCTTCTCTTGCTCTGCGTCGGTCGGCTCGACACGAGGGTCTGGGATTTGGTCGCCTGCAACATGCCAATCTTGCATTGACCTGATGAGATCAACGGCAAGCTCGCCATTGTGGACAAGGGCCTTGTCCCAATGTGCTGGAATGCCGCTCTGGCTGACAACAAGCATCCGTGCAATGCTGCCGACAAGCAATTGTCGCATTGGCGAGTCCGAAGTCGTGTTCGCATAGACGTATTGCACTCTTCGCAGGCTTGGGTATGAGTCTGTGACGCGGTAGAATCGACGAATGGCATCGAGGACATCCTTAACCAGAGCTGCGATGCTCCACTTCTCGCCCATGAGGTACAAGTCATACAAGTCAGTCAAATCACCTTCTTTTGATGGAATCGGGATTTGTGACGAGTATAGCCAGCCCACGAAGAGACGAAATGGTGCGTCATCTTCATCTGGCAGGCCGAAGGACTTGTTGCTCGATGGTGTAGCGCCCTTCTTGTAGAAGATCGAGGAGAAGAATTTGGATCGATAGCAGAGAAGTCTCTCATGCAGGATCCAGTGCGTGTTCTCTGGTCCTACGTAGATATCGACGAGCGAGTGGGTGAGCAGCCTAATCAGAGGTTAGTGGTTGGAAATCTTCCACCTGATCTTGCTCAAAGGCATACTCATTGATTGGCTTCTCACGAGGAGCCTGCTTCTTCTCAACTTCGGCCATTGCGATTTGTAGGAGCTGATTCAAGGAACACGAAAGGCTACAAGGTTGGGAGGGATGACTGAGACTGGAGGTCAGATGGAAGATCAACCAGGATGCGTGATGCGGTCACGTATAAGAATGCTCGAGAGCAGTTGACGAAAGTGGCTGGTGGATGGCATTCTCGTCACCTTATGCGCCTTCGCGAGATGGGCAATGACGCAACAAGTGGTACTCGTGTGTCAAATGCCATGCGAGGATCAGCAAGAAATCAAGGAAATGCCACGAGCCTCTGACATGCAGATCCTTGCTAGTTGCCGCACTGTGGCGTAATGTGGGGCACCAATGTGTGTGGCTGGTAGGTGGAGGCTAGGGTTGCCGTTTCAGATCGACGATGCCATTTTCCGATCGTATGTTCGCTGTTCTGCTGGGACCATCTCGCTCGAGACTTGCTGTTGCGAGGAGAGCAGTGGAAACCCTTTGAGTGCCCGCTCGAAAGACCATTTCGGTATGTATCGAAGGACACCATGAGCCCCATTGCTCTTCGCCAGCATTGAAACTCTGACCTCTACTATATGTGTTGTTGTGGTAAGGCATTGTGATGCTCGTGTATGCTGCAGAGCAGAAGACACAAGTCGCCTTTGGTCTTTGTACCGGCTATATGGAGACAGTGAATCTTCTTAACATGCTCTAGATCAGGTACAATGCGGGGTCGGCGTCATACTCAGGAGAACGGCCGCGCTTCGACTTGCTTCGTGAGCAGAGAGTGTAGTGTAAGCTCAAGAGCACGACCAAATATAACAGCAGCAGTAGACTTAGTCCGAAAGCCCGTAGAATCTCTCCAGTCACGACAATCGACCAATATATCCGACTATTTTCGACCAGCAGAAACCAATACGCATCAGAATGGCCGACGGCGAGATCAAACCATTCAAGGTCGACATTCCCAAAGAGGAGGTAGACAGACTCAAGCGGAAGCTGAAAGACACACATCTGCCACCGAAGCCCATCGTTCCAGAAGCAGGCAACAAATATGGGCCAACATATGAATGGGGCAAGAATCTCTACGATGCGTGGATAAATGACTTTGACTGGTACGAGCATCATGATCGCATCAACTCGGCTCCGCATTTCAAGTACGCGCATGCGGAGATCACGGTGCATTTCTTGCATGCAAGATCGAAGCGTGACGATGCTATTCCCCTGCTCATGGTGCATGGGTGGCCAGGCTCGTTCTACGAGTTCAACAGAGTATGGGGTCCGCTATCGAATCCTGATGATCCGAAGCTGCCAGCATTTCATGTTGTGGTGCCATCTCTGCCAGGCTATGGATTCTCTGATTGGCCTCCGAGAGCTGCATGGACTCTGCAAGATTCGGCTCGTGTGTACGATGCATTGATGAAGAAGCTGGGCTATTCGCAGTATATGTTCCAAGGTGGAGATTGGGCGCATTGGATAGGACGCGAGTATGATTTCAGCTCCTCTGCATAACAAAATTGCAACTGACATGTTCTCGATAGGATGGGTGTACGATACACAGATTCTTGCAAGCTAATCCACTTCAATTTTGCTCCAAGCTCTCTCCCAAAGCTGAATCACCGAGGCCGAGAAGAATACACCGACCGCGAGGCAGAAGTCAAAAAGCGCGTCGACGACTGGCTCGAGAACCACATGGGCTACGCGATCCAAATGCGCACCCGACCCCACACAATCGGCTTCGGCTTCAACGACAACCCCATGGGCATTCTGATGTGGGTCGGCGAGAAGTACAATGAAGCCGCTGGCCCGGAGAACCAGAAGAAGCGTTACTGGACGCAGCATATCCTCGCCACGGCGAGTATCTATTACTTCACGGATACGATTATGCCGAGCATGCTGTGCTACTATGAGAATGTGCGGCATGAGCATTTTGCCGAGTTCGCGCTTGAGCCGAGTAATCGTATCACGACACCGTTTGGATTCACGTCGTTCTGGTGGGATACTGAGCCAGCTTCGAGACGCGCAGTTGAGCGGACAGGAAATCTTGTGTACTACAAAGGTGAGCGTAATGTGGTTCGTGTTGGAAAATAGGCTAATGATCGATGCACAGAACGTGACGATGGCGGTCACTATGCTGCTGCAGAAGATCCAGAAGGTATCATGGAAGATGTTCGCGCATTGGCGATGCAGGAATGGGGCGCACAAAGCAAGATATAACCATCAAATCCGTACGTGCATTCAAGGATATCAAGGCGGGCGTCCAATGCAGAACCAATAATTGGGTTTCCTGATCTACTTCTTCCGCTTGTCAATCGCAATTATCTTACATGGCCTCGACGCAATCCATGATCTCCTGCCCTCTGATGCTGCAACAGGATCTACTATCCCATCATCTCCATCCGCCTTGTCGTTAACGGGCAATGAAGCACGTTTGATCTCCTCCACCGTGGCACCGACCTCGTACTCACCAGCGCATAGAGCGCAGAGCGCAAGACGAGCGACTGCCGTGTCGCCTGGCGGAATCGGCTTGACCACGCTTTGCAGCAAGCCACTCCATGATAGTCGCTTCCCTAATTCGAGCGCTGTATCCGCTGATTGGTGCGACAAGCTGGGTCGTAAGCGCAGCATGGGGTATATGGTAACATCTGATCGGTTGTGAATCGTTGTCTCAAGGACTGCAAACTCGCCCGCTGCCACCTCAAAGCTACCATTTGCGTTCGGCGCTCGACTCCCACTGATCGTCATTCGGATGTCGACTTCATCGAGTTTGAGGGCATCGACCATCCTCGGTGCAAGTCGCACGACGTTTCTGAGATCGATGATGCCCTCTTTGGATCCGCCGTCCTGTTTCCACCTGGCTTGCAGTTTCTCCAGTAGCGCTTCGCGGTACCAGAACAGCTCTCTGGAGACTCTTTCAGCGTCAGGTGATAGTGCGTTGGTGCTGACCACGAATTGTCGCTCGTTCGCGGATCGGATCCTTGCATGCGGGTTCTTGACATACACCTTCGGAAGCAGTAGAATCATCCTCGCAATATGTCCCGGCTGCACCACTTCCCGAGAATGTAGGAATGGCAATTTCTTTGCATGACTTGCGGGTTGTTCGAGCACCTCAAGGTTGATTTCCAGAGGCGTGGGCCATGCGTTTCGAAGATCGAGAACCAATAGACATGCTTCGTCACTTGTAACCCCTGCGACCAAATTGGCGATCGCACCTTGCGCTACAGGAAGAATGTCCAATCTGTGCAACTGAATGCTCGTATTGACAGTAACAGAGATCGGGATGGCAATCTGGCGTGTATAGAAGGTAGTCTTGCTTGTGGCTTCCGAGTCATGCATATTGGCGTAGTCGATCAAGATCGTGGCATTGGTAAGACCGGGCTTCCCAAGAACTTCGAATTCCATCTCGCAAGTGCTCCCTGGGAGGATATCGTCCGGCTTCTCGCCTACAAGCTTGATAGCTGGGTGGTGTCTCATCTGATGTTCAAGCTCGAACAGCTCTGCTGAACTGAGGTTCTTCTGGGCAAGTGCTTCTTGGATTGCGACTGTTGTGGAGTCGCTAAAAGACACATGCACAAAGTCCGCGACAGTGGACCTCGAGCTGTTTCTGACTTGAACCTTGAATCGTGTGTGCTCGCCTTCCAGAAGCATAATGTTTGCTTGCGGCAGTGACAATGAAGCTACTTCCAAGGTAGCTTGAGCCGGTATGACTGTCAGTGGCAGGATCGTTGACTTCGGTAGTGGATTGGTCGAGATTGAATCAGAATCTGGCCTCTCGTTTGCCAACCGAGCTGGCAGTAACCCAATGCTCTTGATTTTCGGATCGTGAGGCGGTTTCCATGCTTCTGCGAATATCGGGAATGCTCGCTCTCGACAACCCTGAACTTTCACTACGCATCTGTCCAAATTGTGCGTGCCAGCATGTTCGATCGTGCCGAGAACAGAAAAGCTTTGCGTGCGATATGGACGGAGTACCAAATTTGCAGCATTCCCAAATTTGTGCTCGCCAGCAAAGAAATTGATCGATTCGATGTATATCTCAAAGTCGTAGGGATTCTGCAGCGATACAATGAACTCCCGTTCGTCGCCAGCAACCATCAAATTTTGCGCGGCTGCTGCGTTCGACTTCCCAAGGAATGGATTGTGGATGAACGGGCCCTTTTTGGCCACCTGCTTCGGTTCGGTCGCGAGGAGATCGGACTTCTTGTGAACATGCAAAGCCAGAGTTTCTGGTGCATCCATGAGGGTCACTCCGCGAACAAGGAATTCATCCCAATAGTCGGCGTCGACGTCGGAAAGGCCCAGCGCTTTTGCGTCCGTAGCAGTCTTCGAGATTGTGCTGGAGAGGACCAATTGCTCTTCGCGCGACAATGTCACCAAAATGTCGCTAGAATCTGAGCTTGGAGCTGTACCAGGCCCGGCTATCTTCAATAACGCTGATGTCCAGTGCAGCACGCCTCGAGGATCGGGAAGAGATTCACAGAGTGCAACGCAGGTCCTCAGTACGTCCGACTTCATATTGACGCTGCCGTATGAATTTAGATCAAGATTGCCCGAGATATAGTCTGGTAATGATGAATCAGCCGTTTCTCCATCGACTGCGTTGTTGCTCTGACGAGATGTCGCTTTGGAATGTCCACCCCATTTGGCCTCTGGGATTCCATAGACCTTACAAAGCAAGTTCAGGAAATCTTCTAGGCCCTCGGAAGCTCCAGGAGAACCCATTGTTGAGGTTAGTACGGCATTTGTGAAACCGTTCGTGGATGGATGGACACCTGCCTCAGCAGCTCCTGATCGCTTTGCATCATCCAATGCGCGAATCAAGACATGGACGTACTCCTTCAGAAGCATTGCCTTCTTCCGCTGAAGTCCAAGGACTGATAAAGTAGATGCAATACCAGCAATGATTGATGCTTCGTCCGCCGCGGACAAACCGGAGGCTTCAGGCGGACCTGGCAGTGCCTTGAATAGAGTGTCCGTGATGCGACTCTTGCCGGCTGTCAAGAAGCGGCGATCCGTCTCTTGTTGTGCAACATTCTTGACGATGTAAGACACAGCAGCATCATTCAGTGTGTTTCCACCTAGAAGTACACCAGCTTGAATCTTGCATAATCGGATGATGCATTCTGAGTATGCAGCCTGCGGCAGATACTCGCCGGTGTAGTTGGCGGCTCTGTTGTATATGCCAATGATCGTGTTGGCCATTTCTGGTATTGCGATTGCGAGTTCTCTCCGTGCCGCAGCAATTTCTGCGCCGGAGCCTCCACTCGGGAGCGGCGATGTTGGTGAAGTGATCGCAGCCAGCTTCGAGGATGTACGATCCATGATCGGGTAGCAGATCGACGGGATCTTGAATGGTACACTAGCCCATGCGAGCAGGACCAGACACGTCATCATGTTCTCCAGAGCCTTTGCATGCCAGATGTGATCACTGAAAGATCGTGCCTGAGCTGCAGCTTCTGAAAGATCCTGAAGAGCATCTCTCCACCGACCTGCGAGCATGTACAACGAGCTGATGACAATTGATACTCGGCATTTCCCTTGATTGCGCTTCCTTTCGTCGAGTGAGCCGGGTCCGAACCCAGACATCGATAACCTGTCCCTGCTCACATCTCTTGAATTGGTGGGCGTAGCCTTCATACTCCCGCCAGAAGTGCCACCACCGCTCATGAGCTCATCAAAAGTCTTCGCAGGAGGCGTCTGTCTTCCTGAGTTGGGTGTGTCAGGCCTTGAGCCATTCAAATCCGAGTTCGACGGTAGTACGGGCATAGACATTCGATGCTGATGACTTGAGCCTGGTGAAACAGATCGTTCTCCGCTCTGGGAGTTCGAGCGACTTGATATCGGCGTGCCAGATGTGTTCCAAGGCACATTTCCCGTGCCCATGCTGGTAGACGGAGAAGCTATCGATGGCAATGCCCTAATCGAAGCGAACAGAGTGGTCATTTCGGCCAGGAGGTTGGAGGTGATGTCACACATGACAGTCCTCATGGTCGTCAGCTTCATTTGGTCAAGCTTTGGGATGCATATCAAGTCGGCGTGAAGGCTCCCAGCAGTTTCAGCGTCATCCCATCCAAAAGCTAGCACTTTGCGCACCAACATCCGAGGAAACTGCTCCTCCATGGACTCGATTGAAGTCCGAGTAAGCGTTTGTATGTCCGTCACATTTCCATACTCCTGCCTATCCGCAATTCCTAGCAATACTAACGGCTCGCGGAAGAGCTCAAATGGCGCCAATGACAGTTCGGCAGTGGACACCATTGAGGTTGTGAAGTCGTAGAAAACGTGGCCATCTGGAAATGCCAGAGGCGAAAAGACATCTACGAATGTTAGCTACTGGAACCAAAGATATCCAAGGCACATACTTCGGTCAGGCCTTGGATCTGGTGTCACGTCTCCGAGTCTCACTTCGGGCACCGATGCCACGTGATCAAGGTATGTGGAGAAACGGGACCTCTTGATCTTGCCAAGCGGCAAGACCAGCACTCGGACTCGCGCCAGCGCGGAGGGCGAAAAGGAGTCCATCTAGCAATACGCATCCGATGCTCGTCACCTCTCGACATGGGTACGACGGAGTATGTATGAGCGCATAGGCGGTAGGACGAAGGGAAGTTCTAGAAACCACGGCGCGCTTGAGACCGTAGTGCAATGTTGAGCTTTAGTGTGATAGATTCGATTGCGTACGTTCGTCTGAGTTTGAGGGGTATGATTGGCTTTGTCGCGTGTCTGATGTTCTTGAGTCGAAGGATTACTGGCGATGCTCCGCGCACGACAAAAAGAGGCCACGCCACAGCAAAGCCACATCAGAGCGAGCACATGATCAAGGCTGACTTCGAGCATGGCAATCGTCTTTTCATGATTGACTGTGAGAAAAAGCGTAACTCAACATTGCTAAAGTTCAGAATATGGAATGCAGATCGTGCTACCATCGAGCTGATAATGTCAAAGACTCGAAAATATCACGTGATGAGCAGCACAAGTACATTGTGATACATATACATAATGGACAGGCTTGGGCATTCAAAGGCATGGTCCTTTTCAAACAATCATCAGTGCACCAAATGCTCCTTGGTCAGAGAACTTGCTCTCCGTGCGGACATGCACTCCGAGTCATCGGATCATGATGACGACTCTGAATTCTGCTTCAACTCAATGAGCTTGCACATTCCTTGACTAACGTTGGAGTCGCTCACATTGAACACCGACGAGCCAGATCGATATCTCGATCCAAGTCACCGGGCCTGTCGTGCAAATTGCTTCAAGGGCAGGAAAGTAGCGCTGTGCAGCGGACATTGTGGCAGCCTGAGGCAGACCCCAGCTGATTTCAGCCGCACCAAGATGAGACCACAATCGCCAAAAGAAATGGATCTGGGACTTCAAAGACATGTCAAGTCATCTGTTCTCATCGGATGTCACATCGTGATCTTCGTCGTTGACATGCATAGCTAGAAAGATCCTGCAGCCACACTGGCCTCTCGTTCTGGAGCCCCAGCCGAGCTTGGTCAGCGCTCATTGCTGAAGCGCCTCGAAAGCTGTCCCGGAATACCCAATCAGCCTCAGCGATAACACTCATCCAGCCGACGACTGTGGACGCGGACGCTCTTTACTCGTCTGACGGCGCCACAGTCGGCGAGGACGCTGTGAGCGGCGGCCGCAGCATGCCGGGCGGCACCAGGAACTGGAAAGGATCGTCTGCCTACATGATCCAGATGCATACCACAGGCACTATCAGAATCCCTCAGAGAGTACGAGATTTGACTATCCAATGATCGAGAAGGATGCCAGAAAAATCAAACAATTGCTAAAAATGGAACGGCAGAGAAGTATTGCTGCTTTTATGCGTCGGCGTCGCAGGACAAAGATAAGGTCGCATCATGCCATCGGATCGATGTACTCAACGCTGGAGGAACCGGAGTATACCGGTGCCTGCGCATCATGGAGCTGCAGGAAACATCGTTGCAAGGTTCTAAGACCATTGTTGGGAGGGGCGTGCATCGCGAACAGATCTCTCATCATCGCGGCAAGATCTGATTGACTCAGCTGTCAACATACGTGCAAAAGCGTGTGCAGAGCCTGTCCTTCACTGCAGCAATCCACTTCGGTACGTCCGGATGCTTGCTCGTGCAGATGCAGCAGAGCTTTCACACAGCCTTGCAACCTTCAAGCACGGCTTGTTCCAGACAGTGGGGCCAGCTTCGCATTTGCATATGACGCCCTGCGAATCCTTCGTTTTCCAGATTTGGAAGACCAATTGCTTCCGAGAATGGTCAATGGCCTCGATCTGTCTTCGAAGTGTCTGCAAGTTGATGCACGCTGCTACGCGCGTTTAGTTGGGGTGCTTCGGACATCAGGAGCCTTCCACGTCGACAAGACATCCAACTACGAAGACCAGATGCGCTTGGTGGGAGTGAAAATGAGCAGTGCGATGCGATTACTATTGGCTTGGAGCCAGGAAGAAATTTAGTGAGTCTTGTGTTTCTCTTGTGGGTTGCGACAAGAAAAAAGTGGTACGTGGACAGCAGAGGCGGCCCGAGACAGTAGCTTACCCAACATAAGAAATTTGGAGGATTGCTTTGCTAACGCATGGTGTGCAGTAGTAAACATACATAAGTTCGCCCCACCGTTTCGGACTCACACCATCAGGCTCGGTGTTCCTCGGGCGGGTTCAAGAACCAGTTCCAAGAGATGTCGGCCCTGCCCATGTTATCCAACACTATTGAGACATGTTCGGAATTCCTGACATGGTCTTTGTCGCAACTAATCATTTGGTATGAACTCCAGGTGCAACTTTTCCAACAGTGGTCTGCATATGTTGGGTAGCGTCTCATTGGCTGGAGTTGTATCCGTCAGCCAATGAAGCTCCACATCTTCGTCATACCCGCTCCCGTGGTGGTGCGTTCTAGATGCTAGGTAATCTTCCGCATCCCGGCAGCCACAAAAATAGTTCCTAGTGCAGGAGCAGCAAAGTTTCTAGCCTCTTGAGGCCCAGGCTTGTCCTGGTCAGGCTGAGAATCTGCAGCGCTTGCACGGCTGCATCGACGCTAAGTACGAAAAGGAGGCCACCCCGTCCCAGCCGCCTGTCCGAATTCGGCATGGCTCATCTGCTCGGATGTTCAATCTTCCTGCCGCGATCGATACTCGTCCACGTTCTGACGCTATCTGGACACGATCTTCAGATGGTCGGAGGCTGCTGCGACGCCCCAATCATGCATACTCGAGTGAAAGTCATGGGAGGAACGATCAGCATTCCAATTTAACCAGGAGGATTGGAGAAGCCTCAGCGACTAGGCTGTTCGAAATCACAGTACGGATCAGGAGGTTCGCGCTAACACTCTGGTTCCTGGCTAGTTGTTAGTCGTTAGACGCCGAAGAAAGGTAAATTCCCATCAGAGATGTGTGAAGATTTGACGCCCACCAGAGCAGGTCGATGTGGCGGACGCCAGATATGCTAACCTTGGCCCTGAGGACCAATCCACTAACGTTCATACCCACTGCCATCTTACTCATACTAGCGTGGATCTGTTGACAGATTCTCGGGCTATGGGACAGAGGCATCAGCATCGACAAATCATGTTCTCCCTGTATTACTGAACGGTTGATGATGCAAACACGGTCTTCAAAGACCACGTTCGTAAATGGAGATCCGGATTCACCACGGCCTCCGCTTCCAGTCAACCTACGTCAAGGCTAGTATGATGACTACTTCGTTCGCCGGGAAATTGACCAAAGCGCTGTGGGACGGAGACTTCTCCGATCTGCTCGACTGTTGTCATAGCGGAGCCACGGCGCAGTCCGTCTGCAACATACTGGTGCTAGCAGGGACTCCAGCAAATCCTTCAAGTTTTCATGCTTGCAGCCTGTTCCTAATCTGGTCTTTCAGATGCCGCCGTTCTAGTGAACAGCCTTGTCAAGCACGAATAGTCAGCACTGATTGCGGTGGCCCACCTCCTGGCTCCTGTCAGATTCCAAGCGTTCAGGACTACTGTGCTGCTACTGCAGAGATGAAAGTGGTTGCAATCGCGCTGCCTTTTTTGGAATCATCGGTGGGCCTTCGAGGCAGGAAAAGCAAAAAATGGTATTCGTTGCATATCCTGCTGCTTGTCAAGCATGTTACTTGCCGCGTCTCTGCAGCTCTATCAGACCATCCGCATCCGCGATACTGCTGGAAGGCAGCGACTCAACGTTGGGAGATAGCAATACGAGACAAGCGGAAGTCCTTCGACGTTGTGTCCCCGTACGCTAAGGCAAAAGTGGTGGGCTGGACTGGCGTATCCCATATGGCCGTGCTCTATGTTCAGACGCTTCGGGTTCAGCGCCGCCCATGCATGGCTCCTTCGGCTGCGTGGAGCACTCTGCACACCGTCTATGGTCCAGCACCATTCCTGATTCGGTCACTTGTCTTTATTGATGGCGATGAACTGATGATTGACAGGTCAGACTATGCAAACAAGTGTATCCAGACTGACCGGCGGCCTTGAGCCCTGCAGCTAGCATGCTGAGATGCAATAGCTCCAGGGAAAGTCGCTGCGTATAGCAGCAAGACGCATCTGCATCATAATCGCGTGGCAACAAGCGGGCCAACAACTCGACTCTGGTCTAGTCCAGACGGTGCTATCTGTCAACTATAATAAGTTTTGATTGCAGCATGTGGATACAAAGATACTGGCTTCGACGTGGCTTGGGATTCGGTCCTCCTCTAGCTCAGGAACCAGAAGCCAACCATCAGTTCACTGAAACCTCCTTTGCGACCGAACCTGTCTTTTCGCAATCGCAGCAATGGGTGGTGTTCTGCGCAGCCTGTTGGTTCTGGTTGTTGCTGCTGTGAGCTGGGCTTATCACTATGACCCAGCTTACCTTGCGTACAACTTGAACACCAACAAGACTGCAAGCACTCCGACCGAATACTGGGGACAACGTCAAGCCGGGCACAGGTACCATGCGTCGCCCGAGAACTGGCGCATGCCATTCTACACGATATTCCTGGACCGCTTCGTGAATGGCGACCCATTCAATGACAACATCAATGGCACTTACTTCGAGCATGACCTCGACTCGAATCAAATGCGCCATGGTGGTGATGTCCAAGGACTTCTGGATACCTTGGACTATCTGCAGGGCATGGGGATTAAGGGCTTGTGAGTCGTCACCCGCGAATACGTCGCATGATGAGGAGCTGCTGCTGACTGCCATTGTAGATACATCGCCGGCTCTATTCTCATGAACGCACCTTGGGGCTATGATGGTTACTCTCCACTAGATCTCTCTTTGTTGGACGCTCACTTGGGCGACCTCGATCTTTGGAAGTTTGCCGTTGACGAAATGCATGCCCGCGGCATGTATGTTGTCCTTGACAATACCTTTGCAACCATGGGCGACCTCATTGGCTTCGAAGGCTACCTCAACGCTACAGCTCCATTTCTTCCGCGCGAACACCGAGCAGTCTGGAAAAGCAGCCGGAGGTATCTCGACTTCGACATTGGCAATGACTACAATGAGACCTGCAGCTATCCAAGGTTCTACAATGAGACTGGCTACCCTGTTGACCAATGGGTTGTTGACTCTTTCTCCGGGTGCTTCAACAGCGAATTCGATCAGTATGGCGACACAGAAGCTTTCGGTGTCTATCCAGACTACCGCCGACAGATCACCAAGTTTGCTTCGGTCCAAGATCGTCTGCGCGAGTGGCACGACCCAGTGCGTCTGAAGATCGAGAACTTCTACTGCATGATCATCGCTCAGCTTGACATCGATGGCTACCGATACGATAAAGCTCTGCAGTCCACTGTTGATGCTATGGGAGAACTGAACGGCGCGTAAGTTTCAAGCTGAAATCAAGCCGCGAGCACGGACTAATCTCCTCTAGGCTCCGGCGATGCGCCCGTCGTTTTGGGAAGCGAAACTTCTTCCTTCCAGGAGAGGTCACAGGTGGTAATCAACTCGGTGCCATCTACATGGGTCGCGGCCGAAGCCCAGATATGCTGCCCGAGAACATCACCGTCGCCATTCAAGCTCGATTGGGAACGGATAACTACACGATTCGGTCCGCCGACAATGCTGCTTTGGATGGAGGAGCCTTTCACTACTCTGTGTACAGAGCATTGCAACGCTTCCTGGGTATGGACGGTAATCTTGCAGCCGGCTATGACCTGCCCATCAACTTTGTCGATCTCTGGAACACAATCCTGATCACGAACGACATGACGAACGTGATGACTGGCGAATTTGACCCTCGTCACATGTACGGCGTGACAAATCAGGACTTGTTCAGATGGCCCGCTGTTACAAATGGCATACACCGACAACTTCTCGGACACTTCGTCACCACACTGCTTCTTCCAGGCTCTCCATTGCTATTGTGGGGCGAAGAACAGGAGTTTTATGTACTGGACAATACAGCGTCCAACTACATCTTTGGCCGGCAGCCATTATCGTCCGCAAGTGCATGGCAGACCCATGGATGTTACTCTTTGAGTTCGACGCAGTACTACCAGTGGCCCATCGAGTCTGCGCGTCATGGTTGCAACGACGACACAGTCAGTTACGACCATCGCGATCCAGCTGCACCTGTCCGCAACATTTTGCGCCACATGTATCATCTGCGCGACAACTACCCAGTTCTTCAAGATGGTGCTTGGGTGCAGCAGTTGTCAAATCAGACGTGGCAGGTTTTCATGCCCGGTTCTAGCGGAGTTGAGACCGAGACCGGTCTCTGGTCGGTGCTGCGAACCGGCGTGCCAGGAATTCAATCCTTTGCTTCGCAGGAACGGGGGAACGTCTCAATCTGGTTGCTCTATTCGAACTACAATGAGACCAAGGAGTACGAGTTCGAGTGTTCTGACACCACGGCCACACCGCACACGAAAGCTTTGATCGCACCCTATGACAGTGGAACCACGGTGAAGAACATATTGTATCCGTACGACGAGATTACTCTTGAAGACTCTGCGCAGTTCCTTGGGTTTAATGGCTCATCGAACAAGTCCACTGGCTGCCTGCCGAAGATGCAAATGTCGCCATATGGCTACCGCGCGTATGTTCCAATTGGCGAGTGGGTCGGACCAAAACCGATGATCACGAAATTCATGGTCAACGACACTCAGTGGCTTGGCCACGATGCCAGACTTGTTTCCCAGACCGGTCCAACAGGAAGCGAGCAGATTTCCATCGAGGTCTACTTCTCCGAGCGGGTGAACTGTTCTGCGGTGACCAACAGCATCAGTATCCAGTCTACCACAGACTCTCGACGATCACCGCGCCTGGACAAGTCAACAGCAGAATGCAAGATCGTCGTGGATCAGGAGTCGCGGCATCTGGAGGGCATGCTTCCATCGGCATATTCTTGGCGGGCTGTTCTGAATGGTGTGGAGAATGGCGTGCATACGATCACGGTCGGGAATGCGACCAAAGACTCAGTCGATCACTTCTTGTTCCGCATTGGCCAAGCAAACAACCCAGTCGTCTTTCCGCGTTACGCCAATTATTCCCGAACATTGGTCCATGAGGATGATGGAGGCAACCTTGTCTTGCAGCACGCGGCAGCTGGTGCGGACCTCTGGCGATACACAACCAATTGGGGATCCAGCTACAGCTCGTGGATTCCCTACACGGGCGGCAACTCCACCATCGAAGTTCTCCCATGGAAAGGCACAAAGAAGCAAGAATGGGATGGGTCGCACGTCAAAGTGGAGTACTTCAGCCGCATGGTCGGCACCAGCGACATTGTTCAGGAAGGTGACCTTGGCTCTTCCCAACAGAGAAGGTTCCCTCACGTTTTCTGGAATGGAGAATACAACCAATACGGCTTCGATAGCGGCCTCGAGAATTCGCTTGCTCACAGCTCCAACGGGACTTGGACATTCGACTTCATCACAGAGTGGCCGACAGTCGGTCAGTTCAACGTCTGGGGTCTCAATGCGGATGGTCAGCCCGATCAAACATTCGTGATGGGAGACGTTGATGGCGATTCTGTTCTCGATCGCATGCCGCCTTCATCACTTTCGCCTGCCATCATCAACATCACGCAGCCGCCACCTCAGAAATTCGTCGGCTGGGCCATTACCCTCGATGACGGCACCAAGCGATTCAGTCTTATTCCACTTGGCAATTCCCACAACCAGATCGTTCTCTATGCACTTCTGGCAGCTCTTCCGGTCGTCTTCGCCGGCGTTGCAGTATGGGCGTTCATGAAGGGATTCTACCAAGTCAAATTCAATCAGGTCGGCATGACTGACAAGGTTGGCATAGACCCGGCGGCTGCTTGGGCATGGTTCAGAGAGAAGGTCCTGAGGCGGAGCCCAATCCGTGCGAATACAGGCAAGGAGAATCGCCTATCCAAGATCTTTGCCTTGACTTCCAACATCCGACAATCGACTGTCCTCGGAGCTTTCGGCAAAGGCAAGGAAGCCAGAAGGACGGTGCTCATTGGTACCATGGAGTACGATATAGAGGACTGGAAGATCAAGGTCAAGATCGGCGGCCTCGGTGTCATGGCTCAGCTCATGGGCAAAGCTCTTAGCCACATTGATTTGATCTGGGTCATTCCATGTGTCGGTGGTGTGGGCTACCCTATCGACACTCCTGCCGAGCCAATGAAAGTGACTATACTGGGCGTCGATTATTCCATCGCTGTTCAGTATCACAAGGTCAAGAACATTACTTATGTTATGCTGGATGCGCCAGTCTTCCGCCAACAGACACAAGCCGAACCGTATCCGGCAAGAATGGACGATCTGACCTCTGCCATCTACTACTCAGCTTGGAATCAGTGTATTGCACAGGCCATCAAGCGATTCCCCATCGACATGTATCACATCAACGACTACCACGGCTGTATTGCGCCCTTGTACCTCCTACCCCGGTCCGTCCCAGTCTGTTTATCTCTGCATAACGCAGAGTTCCAAGGTCTTTGGCCCATGAGATCGGCTCAGGAATGTTCTGAAGTTTCGCAAGTGTTCAACTTGACAACCGATGTCGTCCAGAGGTTTGTCCAATTCGGAGAAGTCTTCAACATGCTGCACGCTGGTGCTTCATATCTCCGAGTATTCCAGCATGGCTTTGGTGCAGTCGGTGTCTCCAAGAAGTACGGTCGCAGAGCTCATCTCAGATACCCAATCTTCTGGGGTCTGAAGAAAATCGGACAGCTGCCAAACCCTGACCCGACTGATACTGCTGCATGGGATGGCAAAATGCCTCGCGAGGAAGATATGGCGGTGGACGACTCCTTCGAAGCACAACGCCCCGAGCTTCGAATTGAAGCACAGAAATGGGCTGGTCTTGAGGAAGACCCCAATGCCGAGTTGTTTGTTTTCGTTGGTCGATGGTCCATGCAGAAGGGCATTGACCTGATCGCCGATGTGTTTCCATCCATCCTCAAGAAGCACCCGAAGGCTCAGCTCATCTGTGTTGGTCCAGTCATTGATCTATACGGCAAGTTTGCTGCTCTCAAGTTGGAGAAGCTGATGAAGAAGTACCCAAAGAGGGTCTTCTCGCGTCCAGTCTTCACTGCTCTTCCAGCTTGCATTTTCTCGGGCGCAGAATTTGCACTGATTCCCTCCCGAGATGAGCCGTTCGGATTGGTGGCGGTTGAATTTGGTCGAAAGGGTGCGCTCGGCGTTGGCGCTCGTGTCGGCGGACTGGGAAACATGCCAGGGTGGTGGTATACAGTGGAGGCCGTCACGACTCAGCATCTTCTCGACCAGTTCCGTCAGGCGATCGAGGAAGCACTTTCTTCGCCGCACAAGCTCCGAGCTGTCATGCGAGCGCGATCAGCAAAACAGAGATTTCCTGTCGCTCAATGGGTGGAGAACCTAGACATCCTCCAGACGACGGCTATGCGTGTGCACGGCAAGACCATTAAGCGAGACAAGCCTTCTCAGGCATTAGCTCGGATGTCTGCAACCGCTCCACAGGCTCGTGTGGGAGCAATGGACAGTCTCGATGTGTCCAAGATTGATCAGCGGTTGGCAGATGGTGCTTTGAGCCCACCGCTGTCCCCAGGTCTGGCATCGCCCAGCTTCATCTCATCCGGCACGAGCACCCCTGGCGGTTATGGTGAAGAGCTCTTGATGCCGAAGAAGCTTGGCAACTATCGCAGCGTCAGCGTTCAAAGTCTGCCTTCATATCATTCAGACGCCACTTTGCTGGACACAGGTGCTGTCATTGGAGAGAAAAGGGACTACTTCCTGCAGCAAGTCGATCCCTTCTTCACGGATACCCAAGGCACGTATTACAATGCCTTCTCAAGCAGGCTGGACAAGTCAAAGGAGATGAGTGAGGATGACCTTTGTATCGAGCAATACCTCGAGAGATCAGAGAAGGACTGGTTCCAGCTGCGTCTGAACGCGAAGCTTGGCCGAGAAAGTCGCTCAATGGGCCCGAGTCCATCAGAGACACGCCCATCCTCGCGAGCACGAATCTCCCGTCCAGCATCAGCCATCTGGAGCTTCAGTCTACGATCTCCTGCTGCGTCGACTGCTCGAGGTGTTGTTACGAAGCAGACACCCGACAACTC
This sequence comes from Scolecobasidium constrictum UM 578, assembly GCA_000611715.1. Classification (NCBI taxonomy): domain Eukaryota; kingdom Fungi; phylum Ascomycota; class Dothideomycetes; order Venturiales; family Sympoventuriaceae; genus Scolecobasidium; species Scolecobasidium constrictum. The sequence continues at coordinate 38,833 of AZYM01000304.1, read as the reverse complement.
CAACGGACCATTCGAAGAATTCTTGCTTGGAGAGAACTACAAAGCTCCTCGATTCCTGCGGAAATGGATGCAGCTTCGCATTGGCGACTGGCCGGTCTACTCATTCCTCCTAGCTCTTGGCCAGATCATGGCTGCAAATTCTTACCAGATCACGCTCCTTACCGGCCAGATTGGTCAAGAAGCAGCACGCGTCTACTCTCTGTGTGCGGTCTACTTTGTCGCATCGATCTGCTTCTGGATTCTCTTCCGCCGAATGCAATCTGCCACCTTACTCTCCATTCCGTTCGGCATCTACGGTCTGGCCTTCTTCTTCCTCGGTCTCGCTCGCTACGCTCCAACAGTCTTTTCTCGCGGTTGGCTGCAGAACACAGCATCAGGTCTGTACGCTGCTGCCTCGGCATCTGGATCGCTATACTTCTCGCTCAACTTTGGCGATGAAGGAGGCTCCACAGTACGCACTTGGATCTTCCGTGCTTGCGCCATCCAAGGAACGCAACAAATGTACATCGCTGCGCTCTGGTTCTGGGGTGCATATATGTCGCAACAATCTGCGAGAAGCCTGACAGCCACCAGCCCCACCTTCGACTTCCTTCACAGCTGGAGAGTCACGGCTATATGTCTGCCGATCGCAGGAGCACTCTGGCTCGTCGGTGCAGCAGTGTACCTTGGCCTTCCCAACTACTATCGTCAGATCCCAGGCCGTATCCCATCTTTCTACCCGTCGATCCTCCGACGCAAGATCATCGCATGGTTCTTTGTCACGGTACTCATTCAGAACTTCTTCCTCTCCTCGCAATACGGCCGAAGCTGGATGTTCCTCTGGAGCAGCCAGCACTTGAGCTACTGGCACGTCGTCGTCCTCGTGGCGTTCTTTTTCATTGTGGTCTGGATTGTACTTCTTTCGGGTTTCTCATACATGAGCAAAAGTCACAGCTGGCTCCTACCCATTCTCGCAGTCGGACTTGGAGCGCCTCGGTGGGCTCAGATCTGGTGGGGTGTGTCAGGCATGGGCGCATGGCTCCCGTGGACGAACGGCTATATTGCCTCTGCGCTTGCGTCTCGCGCTCTTTGGCTCTGGCTGGGACTTCTCGACACCATCCAAAACATCGGCATCGGCATGATGCTCCTGTCGACCATGACTCGAATCCACGTTGCTTTCACACTCATTAGTGCTCAAGCATGCGGTGCTGTCATGACAGCCATTGCGCGCGCATGTGCACCGAACAATGTTGGACCTGGCCCAATCTTCCCGAATGCATTGGTCGGATTGAGTGCACTGCTCAACGGCTGGTTCTGGGTGGGTCTGCTGCTGAACTGCGGAATTTGCATTGGGTTCTTCTTGTTCTTCAGAAAAGAGCAATTGAGCAAGCCATAAAAAATTTGTTAGCGACTAGAAAGGTGCATGACACCAAGCACACCCTACGGGGCTCTAGATACTTCATTAATCGTAATCACTCTCGCTTGTCATCAGAACTTGTCCTCTGGTCCCGCGCTCGTCGACATGTCGGTTGCTGCCCTTGCCATGCGAGTCGGAGCTTAGAACCTGGTCGACTGCACTTCACGGTGGCGATTGTGCAGCTGTGACTTCCGTCTCTGCCTCCGCTTGCACCATTATCGCACTAAGAGGGGTAGGAGACCTCCAAGAAGACGATGAATGGTGATGGAAAGTGATGTAAAATCATGTCGTCAATTCAGGATAAAATCTCTTCCGGGACGAGACCCTGAGGACTCGCCTCCATTCGGCAGTCCATCCGCCATCACGTACAATTCCACATGCAACTGTCAAACACGCGATATAGATTCCGTGTTGACATATCTACGTCATGGACCCTAAATCTGATTGCAAAGCAACTGATTGAGAGCTAGAAAAGCAGCGTAGCGTAAAGTGAAAGGCTTTCTGAGACGTGCACAACTACTCGCCCAAGACGCAACTTTGATTGATAGCAAAATGGCTCCACGAATATTTATCACCGGCGTTACAGGCTACATCGGCGGCGACGTGCTCGCTAATCTCCATAAAGCACATCCAGACCATGATTACCACGCCCTGATTAGGACACAGGATAAAGCCGATGGCGTCAAGAAAGCGTATCCGAATGTGACACCTGTGCTCGGTGGACTAGACGACTACAAGATCATCAAGGAGCAAGCCGCGAAGGCGGATATTGTGATTCGTATGGCCATCACTTCCCCCAAGCGCTCAGATACAAGATCGCTAACATGAACAGACACGGCCGATGCATCCGACCACGAAGGAGCTGCACGTGCTATCGCCGAGGGTCTCGCGGAAGGACATTCGAAGGAGAAACCTGGGTTCTGGCTGCACACTGGAGGAACCGGTATTCTCACGTACGAAGACAGTAAAGCGGATCGACTGGGCGAGAACTCAGATCACGTCTACAATGACTGGGATGGCGTTGAGGAATTGACGCACCTACCTGATGAAGCGTTCCATAGGAACGTGGATAAGATTGTATTGGAAGCTGGGACGAAGAACAGCGACAGTGTGAAGACTGCTTTGCTATGTCCACCGACTATCTACGGTACGTTCACTCAAGCACAAGAAGCTCATGGCAAGCTCACATGTCATAGGCAAAGGAAGAGGCCCCTACAACGTGCGCAGCAGACAAGCCTACGAACTCGCCAAAGTCATCCTCACCCAAAAGATGATCCCCATAATCGGCTCCGGCAAAGCCCGCTGGAACCAAGTCCACGTCGCCGACCTCTCAGACGTCTTCCTCCGCCTCGTCGACGCAGCAGTAAAGCAGCGTCTCGACGCCGAGCTCTGGGGCGCAAAAGGGTACTACCTCGTTGAGAGCGGAGAATTCTACTGGAAAGATCTGGCGGGACTGATGGGACGGAAAGCTGTTGAGATGGGACTCGTGCCGAAGGATATCAAGGAGGAGCCGTTGAGTAAGGATAAGGCGCTGGAGATTGCGGGGTTTGAGGCTGTGAGTTGGGGATTGAACTCGAGGGCGAAGGGTGAGAGAGCGGCGAAGCTTTTGGGTTGGAAGGCTACGCGACCGTCGCTGGAGGATACGGTACCAGAGATCTTGAAGCAAGAGCACGAAGAACTGTCGAGCAAGTAATACAGAAAACTCTAGCGCGAAGCAGTCGAAGACCAAGACTGAGCAATTTCGAGTCTAGAACCAAACACAATTCGAAATAGGAAAGCGCCCTTCGGATCGTGGAGTAGTCGTGCCTTCCCTCGAAATATCAAAGCCAAGCCTACGTTTCAGTCTCATCCCACACGTTTCAAACGCCCACCACAAATGACAGCCTGATAAGAAACGCTCGGCACCATCCAAGCAGTCTGGAGAATGTGCTCAAAACTTCGCAAGGCTTTGTCGCTATGCATCTTGCGCCAGTTTCTCGCACTCGCTCGCCAATGGTATAAAACCGGTCATAGAGAAGGAAGGGGAAGACAGCGTTCTCCTCCCTACCACCGACCAAGAACATCTAGATTGGTCATAGCATTCAGTCTACTCTCGTCTCTATATCAGCGAAATAGTGCGTCGGAATATTCTAGCCTTCAAGTAACCACGACGAACCATCAACAGCACACTCCTCGAACACACTCATCCCATTAATTCCTCAACAGCAGAGCCACAGCGTGTTCAAAACTCAAGCTCCTAGCCCGTCACAGCACGCACGCAACCACTTCAAGGCTTCAGGACCACATCATCATGCGCCTCCCAACAATCCTCCTCATCACCATTCTCAGCGCCCTCACCCTCGCCATCCCGCACGAAGGCGAACACACAGAAGGCGACGCGCACTCCTCGCACTCATCAAGTATGCCTCACCCTCATGCCACTGCACTTCCGTCCACTAACCGTCACATCACAGGCTTGTCAACCACAGCCACGGCCGCAGCAGCAGTCTCCGGAGCTGCATCGAGCGCAACGACTGCTCAAGCCACGACGAACGCAGGCGTCAGATTTGACAGCGCGCCCGTGGTCGGCGTTCTTGGTGTCGTTGTCGTAGCGGTCGGTTTTGTCTGATTGCCCTAGGATCGATTTGTATTCTATGCCCGCTTAGCCCTGCAGCGACCAATTTCATCTCACCAAGAAGAGAAAGCGCAAGTATTCAGCAATAGACATTCTTCTATTCCAATCCAAGCCTACCAATATCATTACTGATACCCATGCCATGCCGTGTACACATCCAATCATCCCACCCCTTTCTCTCTCTCAAATCTCCTCCTCAGCATCCTCCTCCTGCTTCTTGCCCTCCCTATCCAGCCTATCCAACCCAATACTCGCGCTCACACTCCGTCCCGCCTGCGTATTATTCCCCATAGCCAGCGCCTGCCGCCCCGTCTCCGTCTCCACAAGCCACTCGCGCAGTTTCTGCTTCGCGATCGCCAGACCCTGTTCTGAAGCCGCGGTGGACATTTGTATGATGGGACCCCACAGGTTGAGGGTGTATGTGACGTAAGCGCCCGAGGCGAGGAGGATGAGCAGGAGGATGAGGAAGGGGTTGCGCGCCACTGTTTTACATTGTCAGTCACGGTGTCTAAATAGATTATGAAAGGGAGAGGGATGGACATACCAGCAAAGATCTCGTTCTGCCCCAGCACGAGAAGGAGACCCCACATCCACCACGGCGTCTGCGTAACTCCACCAAGGGCACCGCGTTTCGCCTCCACGTAGACGCCATCGGCTGTCTTGCGGAAGCGCCGGTCGATATCTGCTTTCTTCGCATCGTTGAGGATCGTCGTCTCCTCTTCTAGACTCTTGCCTTCGTCCTCGTCCACCCCGCCAATCGGCACCATATCCTCCTCGTCGTTTGTCGAAGCACTCGCGGGCGCGTGCCCGATCCATGCATCGAGCGGTGGCGGCGCCGACGTCTTCGCGAGTCGAAAGCGCGAGAGCAGCGGGATAAGCGTGAGCGTGTGATCTCGTGCCTTAGCAAACAAGCCGTCGATATCGTCCGTCGGCCGCCAGATCCGCGGCACACCATTCTCATCATATCGGAAGCGATCCTCAAAGTTCTCGCGCAGCTTCATGAGCAAGTTCCCCTCCATGGTCTCCTCATCGATCTTCGCGCGCAGCACGCCCCAAGAGTTCCGTCGCAGACGCCACAGGCCGATCTCGACTTCCTCGGCTGAAGCGTCGTAGCTCTTCGCGCGTTCCGTGAAGCGCTTCTCTGCTTCCTCGACGGTCTCTGTGAAGATGGCCCAGATGCGGTCCCAGATGGCCTTCTCGCCGACATCGTCATGTTTCTTGCCATCTTCCGGTGCAGCAGAGCCGCCACGTCCAGAGCCGAGCGCGTTGAATTCCAGACCGATGCTATCGCCTAACCTCGAGCGCACCCATCTCTCGACGCGTGTCGCAAGTCTCCGCATCTCCTCCTTCCGCAGCTGCGCAGACACTTGATCCAGCTCCTTCCTGAACAGGTTGAATTCCTGCGCCGCATCGCTGAAGCTCGTGCCTTCCACTGCAGCCGCCAGTGCCGCGTCCCTGAAGTTCTGGTATGCCTTTGTCTTCTCGTCGCTGACGATCTCTGCGAAGTCGTATTGTGCGCCCTTCTTCTGCCCTAGTTTAACGGCTGCGGCTACGGCGTCAGAGAAGGACTTGATGCCTGTCTTGTGTGCCGCCTGCAGTTGTCCTGTGAAGAGGTCTTTGAGTCGTTTGTCCACATTCTGTGATAGCTCTTCGCGCTTGCGAGTGTACACGCCTTTGTGGTAGCGGCTAGCTTCGGTCTCGAAGTTCTTGAGGACGTTCAGGCGCGCAGAGGTCATGACTGAGCCCAGATTTGCGAGTAGTGTCGGTGTCCCAGCTTTAGCATCGCGCGCTTGCTCTGATTCGAGAGGCGATATCGACTCGTCGAATGCGATGAGGACCTCCCGTGCAATCTCATCACACCTGAATTGTGCCAAAAGCTCCTGCTGCGTCGGCAGATCCAAGTCCTTGTTATTCACAATCTGATCCCAAACTCCCTCTGCGTATACGCTGAACCCATCTGCCGGTATCCGTCTGTGATATTCGGGAAGGAGGAGCGGTGTCTCGTCTTCATTGAGCAGACCTTGCTTCTTAGGGTCTTTGTAGCCTTCTCTGAAGCGCGTGCTGAGCTTCTCGACTGCGGCGTCGAATTTCTCTGGCATGAGAATCTTGTGGGGAAGTGCGACGAAGGCGAAGTCGAAGTAGTCGTGGATGCGTGAGTTTTCTAGACCTTGCGGTTTGGATATGCTGTCCCATAATCGCGCTAGATCGGAGAGTAGGGTATTTCGCAGCGCCGAGAGGGGCGTATTGCCGATGTGATCGCGGATGACGAAGAACAGTAATGACCTGGGTATTGACCTGCGTGATTGTTAGCGTGCCTGGAGTCTGAGCGTATGGTGATGGTGTTCCGTACCTGCTGTCCTTGACAAACAATTGTAAGTTGACTTCGAACACAGTCTTCAATAGTCCCATGTTGGCTCCTTGATACAGACCAACCTGGTGCTCCCAGATATTCACAATGAGCACCTCGCTAGTGGCAAGCGCAAACAGGGCAGCCTTCCTCTCAAAGTCCTGATCCTCGCCTCTTTCTCGTCCGTCTGTACCCTCCACATCCATAACCAGCACATTGTCTGCGATACCAGAGTCGGTGTGCGGTCTCTTGTTCTTCGACATCCAGATACCCTTCGTCGTCTGCCGTCGCTCCTCTTCACTCATGACACCGAACTCTGTTTTGAACAGCGCATTGAGTAGGGTCGACTTGCCTGTCGATTGCGAGCCGAAGACGGAGATCAGGTGGTAATTGAAGCCGGCCGGTATTATGTTTTCGATCTTAAGGTATTGTCCAACATTAGGACTATTTTGTGGCCACATGTCAGCAACCACGTTCCGTAGCGTTTACTGCAGAAGAGAAAGATCATACTTGAAGTTCTTGTCCTCATCAATAACCTGAATACCCCTCCCATACTTCGCGACCGCATCCCCATCTTTTATGTTTGCAAAGAGGCCATTCATGATCTTGCCCGGCGCACTCCCCAAGCCCGCCGGTAGCGTCGGTCTCCTAGGTGTCTGCAACGTGCCAGTCCCAGTGCGCGAAGGCGGTTCTAACGAAGTCTCCCGCGAAGCATCGGGGCTAGGATAAGACGAATCGCCGTTGGCGGAGGAAGCCATGGCGCACAAACAGCTATGCCACTAGCTATATAGCAATGCGATGCGGTTGCTATGATGTCGACAAGCCAACGCTTTCTGCAGGCCGGAGCTGGGATGCTACAGCCAATGGCAGGAGAGGCGCGTATACTCGTGGATGCTCGTGTCTAGGTGGGCGAACCAAAAGTGTGCAGGTGATCAGGTTTTCTGTACAGGGGCGGGCGTGTTTGTGCTCTCGTGCCGTCCTCTGTACGGAGACTTGAGCATGTGTCCTCTGGTGTGGGACTGGGCCGAGCGGGACCCTCGATTGGGGAAGGCGCGACCGGTCGGATCGGCACGTGGCAAGTGCTTTCTGGGGTGACAGACGTCACATTTCACAAGAACTGTTGCTGCAATTCACTTCAAGTTTCACCGGGAACGTACAATATGCTTGGGTCCAGGAGCAGCGTCAAAGCTGTTTTTCGAGTTGTGCAACGATCCCAGTCTGGTTCGCCAAGTTGAGCCGACTGCATCTGCTTCGTATGCACCATGGATCTCAAGAACTTCGGACTGGATCTCCCTCGTGGATTTGAACACAATAGTCTACTGTCATGACCCAAGACCTATGGAAGCGCCGACTTATCGATATAGGCCGCTACATGGATCTGAAATCCGTTTGATAATCATTCACCCTTCGCAGGCTCGACGAGCACCCCTCGTCTGCGACATCGTTCACGCAAACCTCAACGATGGATACGAAGCACTTTCATATGTGTGGGGCAGCACCGAGACCTGCTGTCAAGTACGAATACAATCCGATCAGAACTTTCTGCCGGTCACTGCGAGCCTCTACGATGCCCTACGCCATCTTCGCTATATTGACAGGCCAAGAGCATTATGGGCGGACGGCATGTGTATTGAGCAGTGCAATCTGAAAGAGCGAAGCCTCCAGGTCTCCATGATGGGACAGATCTATCGCCATGCTAGGCAGGTCCTAATCTGGCTCGGAAGCGGTGACCTGGACGTCGATGCCGATTTTTCGCTTTTACAATGCTTTGAGTATCTGGACAATGCGCAGCATCTCGGGCCCGAGGATGTTGTCGAGCAAATACAGGGTGAGCTTCTGCTCTATTGCTTAAGGCGTGAGTTACTGCGAAGCTCTAGTGTAAAGCTGACGGACACTTACCGTCTGCGCAGTGCCACAAGCAGGCACGAAAGGCACCGGCTGGCAGAGAGATCCCCTCGCGGCACTTTGCGAAGTCGAGTGGCCAAGGCGGTCTTGGACCTTACAGGAGCTTAGCTTCGCCGAACATGCGACTTATGTTTACGGTTGGCGCTCACTACCCAGACCTGCCTTCGAGACTCATGTGAAATGGTGCGCCAACGTCTTTGACTCCTTTGGCATCACAGAGTTCGACGCATTCGATGACCGAATCACATTCGCTGAGTCTGCGCGTAGCATCTTGGGACTCGACGTCTCCACGCTTCACCAGTCGTCAGACCTCGTGGTCGCTCTTCTTGCGTACTTGCGGACCCTACACGCTTCCGATCCAAAGGACAAAATCTTCAGTGCTCATGAGATCTTGCAGCATCTTGGTATGCTGAACGGCTCACCCGATTATGATGCAGAGACAGCGCAGCTATATGCGCAGACGACCTACCATCTCATCGAGACGTACCAGACTTTACGACCACTGGCGTTCATAATAAAGCCAAGCCACTTGCCGAATCTGCCTTCATGGGCCATAGACTGGTCTGAGTATTCACCAGGCCTTGGGTTGCTGGTTGATGGGCATGCGTCTGGTCCTAGTACTCCAAAATTACGTTTCTCGCCAGGCCGTGATCGTCTTCGCGTTCGCGGCACAATTATTGGCAATATCAAGTGCTCAGAATCTGCAGCGAACCCGGGTGCACAGCGTCGACCAGAGCTTCTGCAATCTATGAGGCGATACGCGACGCGTTACGCTGCAGATCACGCTCAAAACTTGAATTGCGTAGCTTGCTTGTCCTATCTGCTTGACTGGTCAGCCTCGATATCACAAGCTTTGAGTTCCGCCGAGAATGAGAATGACCAAGCATCGGCCCTACGTGTTCTGATCGAGGTTCTGCACAATGAGATGCCGTACCGACTCAGACCTGACTTTTACCCCGAAGAACTATCGCTACGGCGCCTCTCAGAACTACACGAAGCTGCCATGCGAGCTCTTGATCCCGCGACAGGAATCGGCGATATGAAGACCAATTCTGCGAGAATGAGCTCGGTCGCGCGAGCGTGGGGGAAGGCATGGACTGCCTTTTGTGACGATGAAACCTCCATGCTCATGATCGATGCTATAAAGCACCTGCCCACGCTAGTAGAGACCTACGACCGAACTTTGTTAGTCCTGGACACTGGACACGTCATGACAGCGCATCGAGCATGCTCATCTGGTAGTGACGTGGCTTTGATTGCTGGCTTGGAAGTACCCATGATTCTTCGACGCGTTGGACGGCAATACAGCATCCTCGGGCGCGCACGCGTGCACGCAGTGATGGGCGGAGAGCTTTGGCCCTCTGATGAAGCAGACCTGCAGGACCTGGAAATCATCTAAATAGCATAGCCTTGCTTCAGGTTCTTTGCTGCATGTGGAAGGAGAATGCTCGAGACGCATGGACTGAATGTGCGCCCGTGTAATCGGCTTCACGAGCATGGAACATTATCTGACATTTCTTTTGCCATTGCCCGCGAATTACTTCCCGATGCATTGCCAGATCCAACGGCTCCATTAACATCATACACGTTCCCTGTCGGGAAGAGCGACCAGTACCTGTCTCCCAGCGCCTTGTCAATACGCTGTCCTCGGACACCATCCGTCGTAATCGCCAAACTCCACCTCGATCGATTCGTGCAGGATGCGTCTACAGCAGATAAGCAGCGACGGCAGCACCGGCCAGGACGAGTGGTGCGGCATTGGCGTTCGCAGCACCAGTGAACTGAGCTGGCTTGCCCGAGCCGGTGGCAGTGGTCGTGACAACAGACGAGATAGCAGCTGGGCCGGTAACGGCTAATGGAACTCCTTGTCAGCACTCACTTCCATGTTCAAACGTATTGTTGGTAACTCACTAGCGTGACCGTGGTTGCCAGCGAAGACAGCGGTGGCCATGGTGGCGACAACGGCAAACGTGAAGCGCATCTTGAATTGTGGGATTTCGGTCGTACTAAACGAGTGTGATATGCTTGATTAAGCTGATGTGGCTGTTAAGGGTATTATCGCTGGGTAGTAAGTGAAAAGAAGCTGGGCAAGTACGCAAGTGCTTCGCGCTGTATATACGCGTGCTCGGATGATCTGCGACATGGTCGATTGAGGGAGACGAAATTGCAATTCGGCATGGAGCACGTTCGCGCCACGCGGCTAGAAGGCTAGATGTGAGGTAGCGAGAGTAGAATTGCCGGTTGGGTTGCTTGCTTTGACGGTCAGTGTTCAAGAGACTTAAGGGCGACGAAAGAGATCTCGTAGTCGGGTGCTGTGATCGAAGCAAACACAGTCTCGATTGATTGCACCTACAGTACTGCCTCGCTATGATTAACAATTAATGTCCTTGGTGTGCGATCTGAAGTGGCAACTCCAATGCGTTATGGTCATACACCCATACACCCATACACCTTCACATGCGTTCCCGCGATCGTCGTTTACAACAGATTGTAGGCCACGAAAGCAGCACCTCCAAGCACTCCAGCAAGCGGACCAACAGCATTAGACATCGCCGCGCCCTCAAATTCAACAGGAGCAGGATACGCGCCTCCCGTACCAGTAGTCCTGCCCGTGATCGTAGAAGTATGCGAACCGGTTTGAGCTGTGTTCAGCGTCAGTCGTGCCGTGATCATGGTGTTGGAAGATGGAAAAGTTGTGGGTGATGGGGCGGGCAGGGGTACTGACTCATGGTGCCCATCGCGCCGCTGGCTCGCGGGCCAGTGGGCGATCGGAGGGTGCCCGAGGTCACGACATTGGTGGGCCGGGGTTGTGGCGCGCCAACGGCGTTCGGGTCTTGCACTTGAGCAATAGCAAGAGCAGTGGAGGCCATGGCGGCGATGATGGCGAATGTAAAGCGCATGCTGAACGATCTTGTTTTGAAACGAGTGACTTGAATGAATTGAGATACGACAATTAATGCGGAGGAGGCAGCAGTAGAGCGAATTGCAGCGCCGGAGCAGCACGAACACAGTCAAGATCTATATACACAAACCAAAGCCGACAAGCGATCTGGGGAAATCTCGATTACGTGCCTTATTCGAGCTCAATTGCCATTTGCCGTGAAGCGAATGGACGGTGAAAGTGTTTGCCGGGAAGCGAAAAGGGCTTGATTTTGGGAGAGGAGGATCTGAGTCCAGGCGAGGCTGAAGCTAAGGCTGGAATTCTTGGCCAGATGAGATTGTGCCCCATCAAGTCTGCCGACCTTCTGAGGTTCCACAACGGCCAGATTGCGGTCTTCGGGGCACAAGGACAAGCTCGGAAGTCGAGATTCATCGTGGGCTGTGCCTTGCATGAACGGGAGCTGGAGAGATTTAGCCCTAGACGCTGAGCTGAGGTGGTGAAACAGATCCTCACTGGGATGAATGCACATGAAAAGCTTGAGCACCAAAGCTACATGCGGTGAGATCATGAGTTCGAACAGTCTCAGGCCATCTTATCATGGAAGAACAAGCGATCATCTCTAGTAGACAATGATTGGACGAACACATCGCTGCTCGGATGAAGGTCGATATCGAGGTCTCTCAATATAACAGCTGCGAGCGCAAGAGCCGCCAGAGCAATGGCGTGCGTGGTCCTTGACGTGGATCATTAGAGAATCTGCTGGAGCCCTTCAGAGATCTCCTGGCAGGTCAGGGTGCTTGATGCCCTACCTCAGCCCTCGAGAGTCACGTGAACATTCCAGCTTCCGTTGGCATTCCTGCAAGCTGCAAATCATTGAGGAGGTTCAATTGGTAAAGTCATCAGATCATATGCTTAAACTCCAAGATATATGCGCAAGTAGTATGCAAAGGTTGCATTGTGCCCTGGCTTAATGCTCGCAGCCCAGAAGGCACGTGACTCCACCTCTTGTGTTGTACAGCTTCAAGTTGGACTCTGAGTACGAAAGCCGAAGAGTAGATGATCGATTATATCAGCCCATATGCGACAACGCCCAAAAGTCCCGCAAATCCGGCACCCGCATGTATCGTGGCCATGGGCATCGCACCCGCTGCCGACGCCTCCGCTGGTCCTGACGATGTAGCTGACAGTCCGAACGTCGCTCCCGATCCGGTGGTCGACACCCGCTCTGGTGTCGGCAGTGCTCCTTCTTGCGATGTGGTAGCGGTCAGGAGTGTCTCAGCGCCCATCGACATGCCGGGCATGTTGCTCATGTTCTCGGGTGTGGCTGTTGGTGCTGAGATCTGAGCTCCTGCTCCTCCGTTGGCGACAGTTGTGCCGTTCATTTCTGCCCACATCGAGTCTGTCAAAGTCAGCCCTCTGGATCGTGATTCATTGTATGGTACCACCTACATGTTGTTTGTGGAACAGCTGATGCGGCAGTGGCCAGCACCACCACGATTAATGATGAAGTCGTGAATTGCATGTTTGGGGTATTAAGTATGACGAATTCGTAGGAAAATGGGATTGAAGGTCCTGCCTGAACGAAGGAAAGGCGAGCAAGGCGATGAGAAGGTGCAGTACTGGCCGGCTGCGTGTGCTGAGCTGATATATGATCGCACTGTTCTCGGGTGCCCGAACATCCGTTGCCTCGAGAGGGTGGCGCAAGAAAAGGTGCGAAAACATTCTGCGCGCATAGTTTCGTCGATTGGAATCCGGAAGTGGTTTTTGCATCGTGAAACAGAAGTGATGCAGTGCTGTTTTGCGGAGGCGGCAAGGCTGAAACGCAGCCTCGCTCGTAGCTCGACTGGCACTGTCGGAACAGCTGTGCTCCGTGAAACAATTCTTCTCGGTCCCTGTTACAGACTTAGCGACTCCGCGATCACAAGAGCTTGGGATCAGATGGCCAAGCTAAAGCATTAAGTTGTGTTGCATCGCCACAGTGATTGTGCATGATCATTCGGAATTCACAGCTGCTCCTGCACGTTGGAGTTGAACCAAAAATCGCATTCTCATCGACAAGCATTCGTCGCTGGTCAGCATCATGTCCAGCTCAATAGATCTCGATGACATGCACATTCGGATGTTCAGGATTTGCCGCAGAAGTGACCGTAGCCTGACCTTGCCCAAGATGTTCAGCTCGAAAAGCCGCCGCAAAGTTCGTCCAGGAAGATGTACAAATAGATTTGGCGTAGACTGAAATCTGCATGCTGATCGAACCGACTCTTTTGAACTGAACAGGCGCACTTTCGTGGACAAGCGGCTTAAGAATGAGAGCCTCCAATCTGTACATGCCCAGCGCATCTGCTGAACGCGCTAGCATGCGGTTTTCGATCTTTTGGACTGCTTCTGGATCTGACAGATGCACAAACTCAGTGGAAGACTGTGACGTTCGGTCTTCGTTTGGAGTGTCGTCGTTGGTCGCTGTACATGAATTTTGTATCATGTCTGAAAGGTCGAGCCCGTCATTCCAAGGCAAGACTAAGAGTGGCATTATGAACAGCTCTCCATCCTGCCTCCGACTCAGGCCTATGCCATCATCGAATCTTGCACGAGCAATGAACGGGCTTCTCCAGGACTCCCAAATTGGGCCGCGGGCCGTCAGCCCGTATTCGAATAGTTGAAACCAGGCTTTGACACCCCGTGAGTCAGGCATATATGTATCAGGCTCAATCACCATTCTGCACAGATTGCAGTGCACCGTGACACTACTCTCTCTTCTAGCTGGACCGAAACGACTTCCCTCTGTGTTGACCCGGATAGCTCCAGCGGGGAAGTCAAGAAGGCATATTGCACGTGAAGCATCGATGAGAGGCATCTGGACATCTCCATTGGCGCTGACCCAGCTCCAAGACGGCGCTAGGTACTCTCCCGAGGGAGAGATTGTCCGCGGTACATCTGGTTCGGCGTACCAACATAGCTGCAACGCGAAGTGATAGGTCCAGTGTCCTGCAACGTAAGTCACCGGCAAAGATCGTTCCGAATGCTTGTCGAATCCAGCCTGTATGACGGAAGCGACGCCAGCAAGAGCGAAAAGCCGATCCTTCTGGAAAGTTGTCACTGTCGAAGCGTAGCCACTGACAATTTCTTCCCATAACCGCAGCAGACTTTCCGGTGTAAGCAAATCGGCGCGCTTGTTCGCAATAGCTTTGATCTTTTCCCGCTTGTTGTCCAATGTGTTTTCCGCGAAATTGTAATGGTGGTCTTGTTGTCGATACAATTCGCGACATTCCCATACAGGCTGTTGTCTTGTAAAGTGCACAACTCTAGGCGAAAGCCACCGCTCCTGAAACACCCATCCTCGCGATGCGATGCGCTCATATTGCAAGTACACAGGCACTGACGATCGCAGCTGGAGAACGTTGTCGTACGGGCCTTGCCACTTCGGGCAGACCACGAGATCTACTGACTGCAGACCTCTCCTTGGACAATAAAGCGATTCGCTGTGTTCCGAGAAGCTGGCCGAGATGTTGAGGTTTGCCAGGGCATAGATGTGATAAAGAGCCTCAGCTTCGGTCTCCCAGTCCGATACATTATCTTGTTCGATGCATAGAAGGTCTACCCACAGATACCGAAAACCTAGTTGAAAGACGGTGGCGATGACATCCCGCAAGAGCTTTGAGAAGTGTGAGGTATAGCATCCATTAAACAAGTCTGACTTTGTGGCGGATGTCAACGTGAAGAGTCTGTCGTTGCCCCATCGGTGGCTCAGCGTGACATATTCCGAATCGCCTGGCAGATCGGCTCCATGCACCAGGCGGACCATGCCAGTCCTAGGAGCAGCATCGACGTCTAGTAGTCGCTTTGGTAGGGGCCGAGTAGTTGTGCCAAGCCCGTACAGACGTCCAAAATCCACACACTGATGTGTACTCGCACATTCATTGAGGCTCTGCTGCACGAAAGAGAAAGCATCGGCTCCTCCAGTATGGTTTGACATCATGCGTCGCTCTCGTGTCGGGTCTTAGCCCTTTAATTAGTCATTCGAACCTAATCAAGCTTTGATTAGGGCACATACTGCTCAAGAATTCATGCGTAAGCTGGAACAAGTATTTTGGATCTGTTGATCTCGCATACAGGAGCACTCTGTAGCAGAAACGAGGTCCGTCAGAGTGCTCTCTAAGACAGGAGACGAGTAGCTCGATGTTGTCATCGATAGGCCCAGCTTCGTCTTGGAGAGGTATGCCGACGCCGCCCGGATCTTTCGCCCACTCATTCTCGATAGGCAATCGGGTGGATTTCGATGGCCCCTCGGTCTCTATATCGTGTTCCAGAATGATACAAAGATGGCAGCCCTCTGCTGCATGTGCGCGTATGTCATGCATCGTGCGGAAGGGTCGACAAAATTGGGTGTACGATGATTCCCAGGTGAAAAAACACCCTGACTTAACATCGTGCCAACTTGATGTGTCGTCAAAGAGAGCCTGGCATGTTATACACAGGACATCAGGCATCGGGAAGTCGGCCTGGACTGGAAGACTTTGTGGCCGAAGCTCTGTCCGTTCAGAATGGATAGCCTGGTCAGCAGGACTAGACATGATGATAGTTGCCAATCCTCGTTGCGGAACAAAACTCTAGGCTGCGTGAGAACCGTCAGTGACAGGCATTTACTAATAATGGACGCCGGCTAGCTTTGACGCTGGTCAGCTTGCACGGCCGATGAGTTGGTGACGTGTCAGGCTGCACCACACCTGCAGTCCACGTGCACTTTGTTTACGCCCGAGGCAGAAAGGCCGCATTTTGCTTCACCTTCAACCTGCATGGAATTAATCCCTCATGCTCATGTCTGATGGCTTTAAAGCAGTAGGGTGCGAGTCCAAAAGTACTTTGATGAACAGCCTACTCGCCGCAACTTACCAGTTAAATCATGCAAAGAATCTGTCCGTTGTCTTTTGGTCATGTAATCGATGCCAAAAAGGACTACTACCATGGAAGCATTCATGCTCATTGTGTGTACTGCATAGCGGAGTCTATACTGACAATTCGCATCTATGTCTCAGATTTTTAAGGGACATAGACAATTCTCGTTCGGGACGACCTACAAGTCCTCCCTCCTCAACCCACCACCAACAGTGAACAACCCACTGACCTCCTCCAACGACGACTTATCCGGCATACCTGTAATCCCAAACATCAGCCTCAAATCCCGCCACACTACATCACAAACTCAAGAAAGGTATGCAGGATCAAAACTTACACAACAAACACCTCTCCTCACAGTTCGCCTCGCTCTTCCCACCGCGGCACGAGCAAGTCACTTTATTCCCGCTCGCCACGCACCTCGCCACCGTCGCGCCAGACAGCTTGCAGAACTCGCTGCAGTCGGCTTCGTCTTCCTTGTCGCAGGCGGATGTGGCCGTCAGGAAGGATGCTTGTTTCCCTTGTTAGTGCGCGCGAGTGAAATTTTGGTATCATGATCATGGCTTACGTCGAATGTTGGGGACTTGGGCAGACACTTCTCCTATGAGATTTGTTAGAAAATGTTGGTATGGATAGGGTGGCGAGCGTACCTTGGCGCTCGAGCGTCATCGCGGACGATAGCGCGACCAGGGTGGTGAGAATCACTGTCTTGAAGGCGACCATGATGACTGTGTTGTAAGTGTTGCCTTGAATACTAGACGAGTATGTATATTTATGGACGTCTGATATGGAGGTGAGGTTGTTGATAAGAGGTTCGTAGGCTGCAGGAACGTGCAGCTGACGTATCGATGCGGGTCATGTGGGCAGATACCCGATTGGGCCGGCGGGGAAGCAGATACACCAGGACTTGGACTTGGCTCCGCGTTCACACGTCAGGCCCAGATCCTGTATGTGATCGTGATGTGTGCACGCGTGTGGGAAATATTGGCTTGCGAAGGTGGTGAATATCTTGTCCAGAATGTTCAAACTCTTCCGGATCCCCATGCAATCATCTTCTACTTGCAGGAAAATGATGCCCTCCCAAGTACCATGCCGACTAGAAGCTCCCATTGACTGGAACATTTCGAACGTGCGTATATATGCATGCAAATCGCTCTCTACCATTCTCTATCAAATCCACACGCATATGTATACAAACCCCACACATCCCACCTCACGTCACAGGCACACCCTGCTGCTGCCTCCCATTCGCCTTATCCCCACCCCTCCACGTATCCTCCGCCTTCGTGCCCGGCGCCAACCACCCGTCCTCCCGTCTCTGCTGCGGGGTACTACTCTCCTCCCTCCGCTTCTCCTCCTCTGCGCCTTCCCCTCTGTACTGCCCGTGCATCGAATGCCCCATCCCGCTCACGGTGGGACCGGGGCCGGCGCTCATCGCCAGGGGACTCTGCTCGAAGACTGGGAGGCCTGGGGTCGGCACTTCGTGCACTGGGAGGAGAGGCTGAGGTAGATCTCTCACGCGCCTTGCGCGTTCTGTGCGCGCTGCGTGTCCGCTTGTTCGATCGTAGAGGTACAATCCCAGGAATGTGAGCGCAATCCCCACGCCCTGCACGGTGGAGACCTTGTTCCCAAACCACACGATCGCAAACACGATGACGAAGACACGCTTGATCAGGCTGGCCACGCTGTACGTAACCGGACTCACCATGGAGAGCAGCGTGAACGCGACCAGGCTCTGGAAGAAGTGGAACGTCCCGTTGAAGACGTACTCCAGGATCAGCGCGCCATGATCCAGACTGCGCGTGTTCTTCTCTAGATCCACAGAGGCATCATACAGAAAGTCCCCCAGAATGCCCCACCCCTCGCTCCACAGCCAGATCGGTGCCGTCAGCGCAAAAGCCAACGCCGACGAGTAACACAGCAGATTGAGCTTATCCGGCTTCCGCAGCTTGGGCGGGCCGAAATCGTGTTCCGCGGCAGCGGCCTCGTTGAACAATTTCTTGGAGACGATGTTCTGCGTGACGAAGGAGATGGCGGAGGCGAAGGCGGAGCAGAGCCCGAGGAAGTTGGAGGAGAATTGCGTGGAGCAGGCCATGATGACGCCGAGGGTGAGGGGGACGAGACTAAGGTACGTCGTGTAGTGGTAGTGGACGTGGAAGATGAAGCGGTGGGCCACGACTGTGAGGAGCGGGGAGAGACCCTTGATGGTGTGCACGAGTGACACGGGGAGACGCGACATGGCATCTGAGGTGAGGATGTGCCCGCCGATCATGAAGCCCGTTAGTGGGAGGGTTGTCCGGATGAGCTCGCGGCTGGGCGGGCGGATACCGTTTCGTAGGGCGGGGATGTGCGTTTTGAGCGAGGGGTAGAGCGTGGAGATCCAGGAGAGGGTCAGGCACCAGAGGGAGACGAAGGCGAATTGGATGATTGTCAGCGTGACGGGCTTGGGGAAGGTGTTGAGGATCTGGCCGGCGGAGGTGTTGGCTAGTGTTGATACACCGTACCAGATGCCGCAGAGGATCTGTGCAATCATATATTAGCTGTCGCCTTCCTGCAACTTTGATACTGGCGCTGTTGCGTGCAAATATGTGAGAATACTCACCACCAACCGCGGCGACACAGGCGCCTTCAGCGCATCCGCAATCTCCGCCGCGTTCTGGCTGATACTCCCCCTCCTCTCCCTAATAACCTGAATCGCCTCACTCAAGCTCCTCTGCCGTCCATGCCCTCTCCTCGCTCCCGCCGGCCCAGGCGCGCGACTACTCCTCCGCGCCTGCCAATGACTCTGCGGTTGTTGCGATGGGAAGCCGCGAAAGGCGCCATTGCCATCCTGCTGTTCGAGCGATTGGCGCAGTGTGAGCGGTGGTTGGGGGTTGCGCTCTGGTGACGAGGTGGAGCGGCGCTCGGAGTCGCCGTAGTGGGAGAGGCTGTCTGGTGCGAAGGCTGGGAATTTGGAGAGGCCGCCGTTAGCGCTGGCGGAGGATGGTGTTGCGCTATCCATTGTTTGCGTGGTGGACATTGACTGCGCTGTTACTCAATTCTACTCCTTCTCCTTCTTCCCTTCTTCCCTTATCCTAAGCGAATGATGGCGTGTTGGTGACGGTGGTCGGAGGCGCGGTGCTACGAGTGTGCCATTGGTGATGTGCGTGTTGACGAGGTGGTGAGGTAGTATGCAATGCTCCCAAGAGAGCCTGTCTCTTTCTCCCTTGTGCTCGCGCCTCAGACGCGATATCCCAATCCTCCGTCTCTTTTTGGCGCAAAGGACACGAGACGAGACAGCTCAGACGGGGCACGAATGCGACCTGCCACACAAGATCCAGTCCAGAGTCTGCAGGACCTCAAATCGAAGGATGTGACGGACGCGAAGTGTATGCACGCGAAGTCAATGATATCGGAATAGCATGTAAAGTAATCGTTTCTTTGCTCAATCACTACTGTACCAAGCACTCCCACGCCCCTGGGCTGATCTAGCTGGGAAGCGCTACAGACGCCACAGGCGAAGGCCGCGTGGACAGCCGCAGTCATCTCCGGGCCCTGCCGCCCGCTATGATAGGCTAGGGCCCGCCGCCCGTGCAGGAACGATGTCGGCCTTGTTTCGACCTCACTTCTCTGCCTGCTCCAACTTCATCAAGTTAGGTGTATGCGAACTTTCCAGAATGGACGGCTGTATCTCGTGCTCTAGGCTGCTATGGTGTACTTGAGAGAGAGGTATACGGTGTAGCTCCAACATGTAACCTTCTTGTCGCACGCTGGGCGTAAGCAAACCGCCTGAGATGGATACTAGATCCATCATGTATCTCGTGAGGATCATGAGCTGCCTTTTCGGCTGTTTGTCTCCAGCAATTGCGGACTTTAATAGCGGGAGCTCATCGCAAATGGCGCTCAGTCTCTCAGCAGATCCATTGCTGACGTTCAGCACCACGTGGTCCCTCCTCGGTCCCTTCCAGATCGGCACTCGAGGTACTGACTTGCGTCCAGATCCGCATCAGATCTCCCACTGACTATGCACAGAAGTACCATGGGGCGCCGATCCGCTCGAGCTATACGGTGGCTTCCCAAAATTACAGCCCAATGACTCTGCTGTCTTCAGGAGCTCCCTCGCACCCAACGCTTCGGTGACCTGGACATCCATCAACGCCTCGTCCATCAAGACCTCCTCAAGCCGATCCAGCGTCTCCCTGCACATCGACTTCCCCTCCATCAATTGGTCCTTCCTCCAGCAAATCTACGGCTGGTCCGCCCTGCAATGGCAAGGCTGGGTACGGGGCTCTTTCCACGTCCCAAATCACACGTGCGCCGTCCTCTTCACGCCTCAGATCCTGGAGTATGCTATGGACGGCGCGCGCTTGTTCGGCGGAGACTTCTACGGGTTCAGGAAGGCGGGACATGTGCTCCATTTGGAGCCCGGGGAGCATGTGCTTGATATGAGGGTTGTGCTTGATGTGAGGGCTATGGGTGGATTGGATGCGACGGTGGATCTTGAGATTGAGATGAGAGCGTGTGGGAGGGAAGTGAAGGCTCTGGGGGAGACGACGGTGGTTAGTGATGTGCTGGATGGCGTGTTGACGAGTGAGTGGGCGAGTGTGGATGTCCGGAATAACGGGAAGAATTGGATTGAGATATTTGATCTTGAGGTGGACGATGCGGTAAGTACGCTCTTGAAAACTCAGCTGTCGTGGCGGCAGTCGCTGACTGTTTGATGGAAGGAGAGTCACCTCAACGTCAGCATACTCAACTCGGCAGTCCTCGCACCAGGCCAGACTAAACCTCTCATCCTGGAGCTGAAACAAGAACCCAACACGCACATCACAACCACCCACCTCAACCTCCATGGCCACTACCGACACCGCGCCACATCCTCACGCCCGGACCCCTTCACCCTCACCATCCCGCTAACCCACAAACCCCTCACCGCAGCCCACAAACTCACCCATCGCCACCCCAGCGGCATCATATCCTACTCCCTCCTCCTCCCTCACTCCAGCACATCCACCTGCTCCAGCAACGCAAGCACACGCGGTGCACCCATCATGCTCCAACTCCACGGCGCAGGCGTCGAAGCAGACAGCCCCATGATCCACGACGTCCTGACCTCTTTTCCCCCTCTCTGCGCCTGGCTCCTCGTCCCCTCGGGTGTCACGCCCTGGAGCGGGGACGACTGGCACACGTGGGGCTTCGGCGATGTCTTCGCTGCGATTAATGGTTTGCCCGCCTGGGTTGAGCGGGTAGGCTGGAAGGGAGTGGGCGTGGACACGGAGAACTGGTTTGTCGGCGGCCATTCGAATGGTGGACAGGGGACTTGGTTCGCGCTGACGCATTACCCGGATAAGGTCTCTGCTGCTAGTCCGCTGAGCGGGTACTCGTCCATCCAGAATTACGTTCCCTACACATTCACGCATCCTGCTTCCCCCGTGGCGTGGAAGGTGAGAGAACAGGTGCTGGCGGGGTATAGGCATGAATTGCTTGTGTCCAATGCGAAGGGGATACCGATCTTGATACAGCATGGCGGGGAGGATGATAATGTGCCTGCGTACCACTCGCGGTTTATGACGCAGTTACTCGGCGAGAGTGGTGTGGCAGCTCAATTCGTGGAGGTTCCTGGCAAGGGACACTGGTGGGATGGCGTGGTGACGACGGATATGCTAAAGCAGTTTTATGTTGAGCAGATCGGGAAGGCGCATGATGCTAGGCCCATGCCGGAGGAGTTTGAGATCGTTGTTGCGAATCCGGTGGATCAGGGGAGTAAATTTGGAGCGAGGGTGCTTTTTCTAGAGCATGTTGGGGAGATGGGAAGGGTGCGTGTGCGAAGAAGTGCAGAAGTTGAGGGCTGGCAGGTCGAGACAGAGAACGTGCTGGCTTTCGAGTGGGACAACAATCGTCTGGGCACTTTGCATACGATCGATGGCGCCCCCATCCATGTCTCCACAAAACCAAGCGAGCAAGACATCCTACAATTGTGGCAAGACGAAGCAGGAGACTGGTCAACAACAGTATGAAAGCTATACCCAGCATATCAAGCACGCACTAACAAATAGCAGAAACCCACCAAACCCCTCCGCAACCCCAAACACTTCGGCGGCCTCGACGCCATCCTCCGCACCGAAGCCGCCTTCAGTATCGTCTATCCTCCATCCACATTCGAGCTTGCCCTCCAGATCTCCCGCACGCTGCACACGTACTTCTACGCGGATAGTAATCTCATCCAGCGAGCTGCTCACGAAGGAGACGCGGAGGAGAGCAGGAAGAGGAATGGGAATAGGATCGTCCTTGGTGTTGGTGGGGATATACCAGCTGATTGGTATGACACTGACTTCGCCATCCGTATCTGTCCCAGCACCACCTCATCAGCCGCAGAAGCAGAGCTGGTTATGCATCTCCCCAACGGTCGGACGAGAAAATATAAGGAGCCTGTGGGCACTATATTCATTAGACCCCAAGTAGAAGAGGAAGAAGGGCTCGATCTTATGATATGGGGGAGTGATGAGGAGATGCTGGGTCAGGCGGCGAGGCTGGTGCCGAGTTTGACGGGTGTTGGGGCGGGCGATTGGGTTGTGGTGAGCGAGAAGGCGAGGTGGATGGGGATGGGTGGGGTGGGGATGGGGTTCTTTGGGAATGAGTGGGAGATTTGCTGCGGGCTGATCGATTGGCATCATCGATGACAGTTGGAGCAAGAGAGATAGCGGCTATGCTCCGGACGACCAATTGGGTTCACCTGGGACGAAAGCCCGAAAATCGAGGTGTTCACTTGAGTGTTGACGAACCAGGCTGTCTGGTCGAGCCATTGAGGCGAAGGGCCTACTTTGAGATGGAAGGTGCGCAATTATTGCAAACGGATTGATCGACGGTCGAGCGTTGGAACAGTTTGCAGACATTGAGAATGAAGTGAAGTGGTGGACCCATGCTTTTCTGCGGCGAAAGTATGGGACTTTGTGCAATAGCAGCCTCACTTCGGGTTCAAACGCGAGTACCTACGCGTTCAAAGTGAGGATTCATTGACTTTTGGGCCTGGACCGAGATCTTGGGATGGATGGTGCCTTATTTTTGCCGTTGCGAAGGACTTTCTTCTGACTGAGTGACTTCTAAGCTCTTTCATCCTTCGACAGATTGTTACGATAGCCATTTTCGTGCGTTTGAGGATCGATACGAAAGCGACGCTTTTACGACAAGCACGTGTTTACGACCAGAACGAGCGACGACGTCAATTACGAAAAGACAGAGAGGTAGAAAGCGGAAGATTGTGACAGCGAAGAAGGTTGGGTGAGTTTCGCACACGATTTCATTTGCTTCGTACACCACTTTGCCCATTTCGAGCATGGCGAAGCAGTCCAAGCGAGCAGCAGCAGACATGACGGCCATTGGCGACATCGAGGATCGGGGACGAAGCATGGAGCGCGGACGCACCAAGGAGCGTAACGAGCCACCGAAGACTCGCAACCAGCGCACCAAGATTCGAGTCACCAAGGATTCCGAGGACGAGCAGGACAACCAGATCGAGCGCCACGACAGCTTCACTGAGACCGAGCCTTTCCCAGACTTCAACGACTTCGAGGCTGAGATCTTTAGGAAGAGTCCACCGACCTATGTTATGCGCATAGGCACTCCGGACTGCGTGCCAGGACAAGGAGATCGCCCTTTCACTCGCGGCGTCATCGAACCGTTGCTGCACGACAAGACAGCTGCTCACCTCCAGCGAGCTCACATGGTACGTCATGCTTAGCCCCTTGTTCTTTCCCACTCCACCAAAGCACCTTCCTCGATTTTGCATGCGGGATCGTTCTTGCAATTTTTGAGCAGACTCGACGCACTTCCCAATCGCACTTTCCCTGCCTTTATTCCAAATCGCCGCTTTCTGCCTTGGCTTGGGGAGACCCTGGTTCTGACCATCATCGTCACCTTCATCTCCTTCATCGTTTGTGCGACCTGCTTTTCTCCACCCACCCCCACTTTTCACAGCAACAACAGAACACGAGCGCGACGCGAACACGGCTTTGAGTCGCTAGCCTCGAAGCTGCTTCGCCTTCATCTTACTTGCACCCACCAATCTTCCTCACTTCTTTCACCAACTTCACCACAATTTTCTGCAGCAGCCATTTTGCGTTCGCACCAATTGCACTACTTTTGTTTCTTCTTTGCATTAGCTACGACAGACGCCAGACGATTTTTTCAGAAGTTGAAGAGCTCACCATTTGGCACAACAGAAGGTGAGGCGTGGCACTGACGCACGCTTTCGTGATAACATGACCACCGGCTCGCCAAAGGTTGGTGGCGTTTTGCTTGCTAGTGGCGCAACCGCACCAGTCCATCAGGTCAGTCACAGCTAATCTTGACTTGTGTGGATGAATTGACTAACGCCTTGCGCAGGCTTTCATGCAGTCTTCTGGAGTTCCGCTCACCACAATGAGCGAATCCGCTGCGCGCGACGCATACATCAACAACATGTCCAACCGTTCTTCGCCAAGCATCTTGTCTGGTGATAACAACCACAGCAGTAAGGCTTCCTCCAATGGCAACAGCTCTGTGATCGCCAAGTTCAGCCGTGACGATCAGGTGCGCATGAGCTCCGAGTTTAGGGGCTTCAGCATGCACATGTCCGAGTCCTCTCATGAGAACATCCATCTCCGTGCTGCTCGTGATCTTGTCTCCGACAGCACTGTATCCTCGAATGGCGTCTCGTATGGCCCTCCACAATACACTCCACCAGTCTATGGACCTACTTCACGTCCTTCGACCGCTGGTAGCCAGGGCTACATGTCTGCTCCAACCAACAATCGTCCAGTGGGCGGCTACTCTACTCATTCGACCGCCAATGGCCAGAACATCTGGGCTGCCAACTCGACTCCCTTCGCCAACAACACTGGCTACAGCGGTGGCGGCTTTGGCTATGGTGCACCAACTCCTGCCCTATACGGCACTCACCCATACAACATGCAAGAGCCAACGATGATGTACCGCGCCCAGACTTACCCAGTCAATCAGCCCCGTGCACCTGCTGGTCCACAGCGCTTTGCTACATATCCTGGCCCTGCACTCTTCGGCTATGGCGATGGAGCTGCCCAGAGCTACGGCTACCAGCAGCCACCATATAGTGCTGTTGGCTCTCGCCTCAATGCCAACGCTGCTGAGTTCAGTCAACGCCCTGGCTCTGCTGGTCAACCCTTCAACCCATCTCACCTTGGCAAGCATGTCTTCATTCACCCTGCCCAGCAGATCAACTGGCGTCATCTCCTTGAGCCTGGTGTCACCGCCGACTGGGACATGATTGTCGACAAGATCATCTCGAGCAACGATCAGCAAGCTTCCATCTTCCTTCAGCAGAAGATTAAGAACTCCGAGCCAGCTCTGAAGGACGCCATCATTGATAGCATCATCAATCGTGGTCTTGAGCTCATGGGCAATCGCTTTGGTAACTTCCTCATTCAGCGTGTCTTCGAGTGTGCCAATCATGCTCAGACTATGGGTCTTGCCTCTCACATCGAAGGTCACACTGTCCGCCTGAGCACTGATGCCTTCGGCTGCCATGTCATCCAGAAGGCCTTTGACTGCGTTCCCGAATCCTTCAAGCACCAGATGGTGCGTGAGCTGCTGACTCGCATTCGCGACACCATTGTTCATCGCTATGCCTGTCACGTCTGGCAGAAGCTCTTCGAGTTGCGCTGGCAAGGTCCACCACCCATGATCATGGGCACTGTCAACGCTGCTCTCGTCGGCCAGTGGACTCAAGTCGCCATCGGTGAGACTGGTAGTCTTGTCGTTCAGAACATCTTCGAGAATTGCAATGAGGATGACAAGCGTCCTTGCATCAACGAAGTCTTGGCCAATCTCGACTTCATCGCTCGTGGCCAATATGGAAACTGGTGCATTCAGCATGTCTGCGAGCACGGCGAAGCTGATGATCGTGAGGCTGCCATCAACATGATCTTGGCGCGTGCTGCAGACTACAGCATGGACCAGTACGCTTCCAAGTGCATCGAGAAGTGCCTAAAGGTCTGCGGCTCCGACTTCCTCGATCGCTACCTTCAGCAGGTCTTGATTCGTGGTCCGGGTGAGACGTTCAGCCCGCTTGTCCAGAGTAAGTGATCTCCCAATTCCCATCACACTGCAACATGCTAACCACCTGCACAGTCGCTCGCGACCAGTACGGCAACTTCTTGATCCAATGGATCTTGAATAACGCCAGCCCTCACCTTGCCGAGATTGTCAAGGCTGAGATCCGGTATGCATTCCAACTCTTCCACCTCTCTTTTCACCCAGCATCATACTGACTGTGCTCCACCAACAGCAAGCACCTGGTCTCTCTTCGTGGCAACAAGTACGGCTCCAAGGTTGCTCTGACCTGCGGCTACGGTCCTCAAGGCGTTCGTCCAGGCGTTCCATTCGCTCCCGCCGGTCATCGCAACAGCCACAACCGTGGTCCTCATGGCCCACCTCCTCTTCAGAACATGCCTGTGGCCAACCATACCCCCAGCTACGCCGCCCAATATCAATACGCTCAGCTCGATGGTGGTGCTACACCTCAGTACCAGGCTGCCACCAACTACATGCCCATGCCGCCACGTCACTACTCAGCGCCATATGGTGGCCACATCCAATACTGAGAACACTTCAAAACACTTGCCTGATGTTGCGATAATCATGTCGACTTGTCAACAACACATAACGGATACTGCTTGCGTCGCATGTTTCGGGACAACGATCACACCATATTGTCAACTCTTCACTGTCATCGCCACGACATATTGATGCATCTGACATTGTTCACGAGAACATTTGCACCTTGTCAACATGTATTACAAACTCACAATTTTCGCGCTTCCCCAACAACATGATGCACAACACACCACACCATGTTTTCTTCTTTCACGGACATCGCAACACGACATCGCAATGCTGCCAGCATCGATCACACCTTGTACTAATGCACTTCGCCCGACTTTTCATTTCGCAATTTACCACATCGACGTCGGACATGCGCGATGCGGACAATGGGATGATATATGTAAGCCTTTGTGCTTCGACCACGACATGGCAAAACAAAATCGGCAAAACAAAACGTTGAGAAAAAGAGATGAGATGCGCTTGTCTACGCTCCTGGCAACGGAGCTGTTTGGATCGTGTTTGCAGCAGAGGATACTCGACTTTGTTTCACAAGGAGATGGCATCTTCGTACTGCGGAAACATGATTGCATGCACGAGTACCTGATAATGTGCAGCATGATGGGAACGGGATTTGGACTGTGGATGATGTGTGGACATGGAGATTGATATTGATTGATTTGCTTTTTCTCTTTGATGGAGTATGCGCTTTGTATGATCATGGCGGGGGCTGTGTGATGGATGGCGGCTTTCTGCTTGCTTACGCCTGCGCGTGCTCAACGCAACATGATCACTGGCTTTGTAATGGATATTCATGATATTTGTGTCGGAGGCGAATCACATGTGCGAACGGATGGGTGAATCTTGTACTCGATGGCTGTACTTGTAGGAGCTCGTGGCTAGTAGTACGGATCAATAAGACCTCCCGACCATGTAATACTGCCTCCCGATGAAATCTGACGCTCTATCACGCACCAGTTGAACCAGATCGGTCTTGACAGAGGCCCCGGCCTGCATGTTTGCGCTGAGCAAGTCTCTTGTTGGCTGCCTTGCCTTACGCCTACTCAATCGCTGCATGTACTGAATGTAGCATAGATGGGCAACGAGATCATTGACCGTATCGCTGTCCAAGCTCGCGGCACCGCCCATTTCCGACATTCTCTAAACTTCCGGTGAGCAACCCGCTTCGCCATATTGCAGGAGGTAGTTCTTGCCAGCCGGCCTCTGGGCCCGGGCGCAATACCACCTCGAAGTCAAGAGCTCTGGATCAAGCTCAGTCATTTTCCGGATTGTAGGGCCGCAAACTGAACAAACAAGTGTACTTCATCAGATCATGCCAGAGCATGAATAGGAGAAAAAGCAAGACCATCTAATCGAACGCACCGTTCCATTCCATTACATTACATACTCAACTCAACAATCTATCATAAAACGCAGTCGGCTCACCTCAGCTCACCGCACTCAGCCCGATCGCCCCCAATTCGGACGGTTTCTTCGTTCGTGAGTGAGTGAGAGAGTGAGCGCCGTGGTGTGTGGTATGTGGTGTATGGGTATATCATGTATCTCATATCATAAGTCCCTTCCCTCTGCCTTGCCTTGCATTTTTTCGCACAATCCTCCCATATTCTGACCCAACGCCCTTGCTTGCTTGCTTTGCTTGCTCGCCATTAAGAACAACCGAACGCATGAGCGGAAATCATCGCACAGTGCAGAGTGAGACCGACTACGCGGTCAAAATGCCGGTGTGTCGTGGTACCCACTCTACTGCCTCCTAGCTCTTGCTCCATCCATCCCGTTCTCCGTCCCATCAAACATGTCCCTCCGAAAAGCAGTCGTCGGTCGTAAGATATGAACACGAAGGATAGAATGTGGCAGATAAACTCCTCAACAAGAACACACTCAAACACATGCAGAAACTTGACAACGAGGACAACAAGCTTCATACACAAGGTCCGTCGAAACCAGGCCATCCTTGTGTAGCAAATCAACACCCTAGCTCCATGCTATGCCGTCCATCCATCCATTCGATTCGTTCGATTCGTGAGAGACGCTCGTGTCTCCTCAAGGTCACCAAGTGAGACGGATCGTCTACTTCTGCGCAGACGCAGCAGCAGCAGCGTACCCACTCTTAACCGGTGCATGAACGCTGTTAACTCTCGGCACCGCCGGACGATTATACGACGGCCCGCCCTGCGGCTGCGGCGAGCGTCTCGGCTGCGGTGAGCGCCGCCACTGCGGATTCGACGCCGACGTGGGCGAGGGCGTCTTGCGCGATGCGCCGCCTGTCGCAGCGCCATTTGCACCGTGATTGTGGTGGCGCCAGCCGCTGCTGCTAGCACCGCTGTTGCTGCGTCCCAGGTCCACGCTCCTACGCTTGCCGTTGCCATGCCCGCTGCCATTCGAGTTCTGACGCGTATGTCCGTTCGAGTTCTGGCGTGCGTGTCCGTTCGAGTTCTGACGCATGTGACCATTCGAGTTCTTACCGGCATGTCCATTCCCATTGCGATGCACAGACTGCGGGAACGTCGATCGCGTAGGTGAGTCGGCTTCCTTTGGTTTCGGGACGTAGCGCCACACCCGGCCGGACTGCTCGATCACGTCCTTGCGGAGGTACATCTTGTAGCGCGCGTTCTTGAAGCCCTGGCCGTCGGCGTTCTTCAGGTCCGTCTTCTCGATCTCGGCGACGATGGGTTCGACGTGGTCGAAGAGGGTGAGGTAGTCTGTGTCTGAGAGCTCGATGAAGGCGCGTTCTGTGGTGGGTGGTTAGTCAATATGTCTGTAGACGGAATGGAATGGGATAGGGGAGGTACGTACGAACAATATAATTGCCGAATCCATCGCGCATGAATCGGCCAAGCAAATTACCATAATGCGCATCAGGCGTCTCAATCATCTTATGCAGCAACCGCGTCCGCAGCTCCGGATGCGCCTTCGCAGCCACATCACCAAGGCAAGCCTCAACAACATGCGTCGCAAACTTGGACGTGCCGCACATCGGCAGCTTATGGATGACTTTCTCGGTCATGATGGCCTTGTCCGCGGCAGGCGCGTGCTTGATGATCTCTTGCGCAACGTAGTTGCCGTACTGATCGAGGATGAGGTCTTCCATGACGTTCTCGCGGTACAGCTCGTCAATGACGGCGCGCTGCATCGCGAAATCGCCGTGCTCGATGACGCGCTGGATAACGCGGCAGCCGTACTGGTGTCGTGAGAGCATGTGTGCGTTGCCCTCGATGGCATCGAGTACTGGCTGAACAGCAGGTCGCTTGACACGCTCGCACACCTTCTGGATAACGTGGTTGCCGTTGTTGTGCGTGCAAAGCTCGAGGATGGCATCGCGGTCTCCAAAGCCCTCGATCAGTGTACTGTGTGTCTTATATGAGACCACATCGAGCACCTTCTGGACCACGCGGCAGCCATAGTTGTTGTGCGCCATCTCGCTCCATCGAGTGAGCATGATGTCGGTGATATCGTGCTTGATCGACCAGTCTCCATGCTCAAGCAGCTGCTGGAGAACGTAGTTGCCGAAGACATCAAGGGCGAGAACACCGCAGTTTCGGCGGACGATCTCCCAGATAGTTGCCTTCTGCTCGCTATTGGCAGTGATGAGTTGGCTCTGCAGGAATCGTGAGCCTTCCTGATCGCCGCAGAACTCTTCGAGATGCGGGATGATTTCATCGAGTGTCCAGACTTTCTCAGTCCGATCTGACTTGATTCCAGCCTGCTTGTTCCGAGTTGCTCGAGCGGCCTGTGCTTTAAAGGACGCCAAAACAACGCTCACCTTGTCTCGATGGGATGGAATGGGAGATCCCTGCTTGATGCCATTCGCAAATTGAGGTTGGTACATCGCCATCTGATTTAGCGGCGCTTGAGGCACATTGTAACCCATTGACATGGCGGCCAACGCATTTGCATTCATCATAGTCATCTGCTGCAATGCCTGCTGACTAGTATAGCCACCATTATAGGCCTGCTGGTAAAGCCCAATAGTGTGAGGGTTGGCGAGATGGAACGAGTTCGGGTTCTGGACATTTTCCATCCGTGATCGTAGTGTAGCGGCGTGATCGAAGTCGGCCGGAGTAGTGATACCGTTCACGTGCTCAGGTGCAGAGGACGTGCCATTGTGGTTGAAGTACGAAGGTTGTCGGAAGTCGTTTGCTAATGGTGTGTATGACATGCGAGGGGCAGTTCGCTGGGGCAGCTCAGATGGAGGTGTGTTAGAAGTGTACGGCGACGGAGTCTTCGCTGAGCCGTTGCCGTACCCTTGAAGCGTGCGCAGGTATGGTGGAGTGGTGGATGCTTGCTGAGAAATTTCGTTGTCGGCGTGGGTCAGCTGTAGGCGGTCGAAGGTGCGTTCGAGACCAGTGTGGCTATTGTTTCGATACAATCCTGATGGTCCCTCGCTATGGACAGAGTTCTGACGATCAGGGAAGCTGGCACCAGAAGCCGATGATGTCGAAGCCTGATGGCCTCGCGCAGCTGTTTGGAAGCCATACTGATATGAGGAACCCCATGGCTTCGATGGATTGCCACCGCCTCGTGACGGTGGCTGGCTAGGATTGCGTGATGGGATACCACTAGCCCATGGGTTGGCGAATGGACCAGACTCGGAATTGGCAATACTCCCGCGACGATCATCAATTGGCGAATGTACGGAGGGACTATCAGGCCACGAGTTCATGGAATTCTGGTACTGCGTGCTCTCGTCCGAAGGTCGTGAGTGGTGACGAAGAAGAACGTCCAAAGCTCTAGTATCGGACTCCTGACCAAAGCTATCGAAAGCTTTGGGCACAGCCCAATTCCCAGCAAGTGGCTGCGAGCCCTGAAGCAAAGCATTCGTCTGGCTGGTGTTCTTCGAAGCCAAAGAGGACGCATCGTTCCATGGCGTAGGTGACTGGAAGGTTGGCGCTTTCGAGGCATTTTGTGAGAAGGAAAAAGCATTCGTCATAAGCGAGTCGGTCGGCCGATGTGCACCAGCGGTAGTGAAGGGCTTGGTCTTTGCATCCATCTCGACCTCCTCTGTCCGCGACGGCCCTCTTGAACGATCTCTTGACGCTGGACCAGATCCCCAGACGCTGCTCATTCCTATCCCTGAACCTGGTAAGGACATTTGAGGATTGAAAAATGTATATTCTGCAGCGCCTGGTCTCGCTACTGGCCCAAGTGGGTCCTGTTTCAGACATGTCAGCCTCGTGCACCATTCATGCCATGTTTCGCCCAGCACTTACCTTATTACTGCCCAGTGATGGCATGTTTGCTCGAGAGTATGGTGCGTGGTATTTTGACGTGTCGTTGTCCATATGTAGCTGTTCTCTTGCACAGATTATGCGGTGGTTGTGATCGATTGTGAATGTGGGGCTGTACTCGTTCTTGTACAGAAGTCTGAACTTTCGATTGTGTACGTGGTTCTTGACTGCGTCGTATACACGGCGATCGTGGTATGTGTGGTGAGGGTGTATGTGCGATCGTATGTGCAGATTATAAAGGTGCTCTTCACAGAGTTCGAGACTGGCACAAAGTTAATTCTGAACTTAAGAGGGGACGTCCTTTGAGTAATGACACGCTGGAATGCTCGTCTCATATGGCCATAGGGCAACACTTACCAGTAAACCTAATCGCCGTCTCGCCCGAATCTGTCTACAAAGTGCTGGACAAGGTTTGCGCCTGATGTATGCTCGTTCGCATCTAAAATGAGGGCCTTCTCTTGAACTCTTGTCTTCTCTCGACCCGAAGCAATGAATGTGTTGTCTGATTTGATTTTATGTCGATTCGAGAGTATGTAATTTGGAAATGTGGTAGGAGGAGAAGGAGGAGGAGGAAGAGAAGGAGGAATCCGGCGCAGGATGGTGTATCAGGATCTCGCTCGCACCTACTCTACTGCCCCTTGACTGGAAGCAAACAGCAGCAGAATGCGCGACCGGCATTCATGTCGGAAGGGCGAAGTACCACGGAAGCAGCAGATTAATATCCTCCAGCCAGGCAGGTATGAGTGAGCAGCAGCAGCAGCAAGCGTTGGCGTTGCGCAAGGAAAACGCAAGGGGAGTTGCCCAGGTGTGTTCGTGACCGGAATGAGGTATGCGTGCGGGCGAGCTTCTCTGCCTACCCAAGCCACGGTAAGGTAGATGCTATGCTCTCTGCGTGCCCTGGACTGGCCAGAGCAAAAGCGGTGAGATTTTCTGGCTCAAGGTTTTGTGTATACAAGCGACAAAGCTGCGCCGTTACGTATGGTGGGGAAATCTAGTGAATCTGAACAGCGAACACACGCAACGGACCCGGCCAGCGAGATATGATGTGAGAGAGAGTGCGCGGGAAGACCAAAGGATGTGGGAGGGTATGTGCAATGCAAGCAGTTCTGACGACGGTTTAGACAGAGACAGAGAAAGACAAACTTCGCAGCAGCCCGTCTGCCAGTCTTTTTTCTGTCGGCTTGTGACAAGTCGCGAAGATGCGCTGGTGGCAGCGGTCGCTGGTTGGACCCTCTTTCTCGCCTTCAGCCGCTGTAACTTAGCCCTTGTTGGGTATAGCACGACTTAGTTTCCGCCTGCCGATCGCGCGACAGCTGGGCGAGAGTCTGGACTTGGTGGAGTAGTCTGTGGAGAGTTGCTGTTTTGGAGATCCAGTTCTTCGAGAACTGATTATCGAAATGTATAATTGACGAAGATCAAACACGCGATGAATCTATCTTTGATCTGTAGAGCGAGGCAGTGCTCTCCATCGTCTCCTTCCCTGGACACTGGCGATGGAGATTCATCGGAAGCGCACAAGCAGCTTTTTTGACGGAAGGGACTTGTGCCAGTGCTACGTGTTTCACGGCAGCAACGCGACACAGGGCAGAGCAGAGCAGCCGGCCTTGCAAAGCTCCGAACGAATACACCTCACAGATCCAACACAAGCATTTGTCTTGTCACGTTTCTTCCCCACATATGCTTCGTGGCGCCATCACGTATACGTGAGAGTTGTGATGAGGATCAGGTAGTCTTTGCAACTCCCATCGCAACAACTCTTGCACTTCCCGTTGGATACGCTCGATGATTAGAACACGCCAGACCACACACCCGCGCGATGGAAGCACAAAGTGCAAACGCCCTGCCCTGGATGCCGGGTACAACTACATGTAGGTACACGCACAGAGCTAGTGGCAACGTGCAGTGGCAGGTCACGCGATGGATCGCCAGCTCGGAAGTGTCAAGCATGCGGTGATGTACTGCACACATGCACATCGGAAGAATATCAGTCTTTTCTCGATGCGTGCGTGCGTGCGTGCGTCTTATCAGGTACAGCGGGAGCTTGCTGCGTTTGCTGCTCTTGGGGTTGGATGAGTTTAGAGCAGAGATTCTTCGCAAAATATGTTGGAGTATTGGGTGTGGGGAACTATGCTTGTGAGGTGTGCTTGGAGCGAAAATGTCCATGTACAGGTGGATCTGTGTGAGGTACCGTACTCAACGGTCTACGATTGAGGTTGTACACAACGCTGCAGTGTTCCTGTTGCTCCGATATTTGAGTGTGGTTGTGAGTAGAGGCTTATGGTTGACAATATCCTCCTCATAAGTAGGCTGCATGCTCAATGATGGAGTAGCACTTGTATTCGACGTGATCAGCCCGCTCTCCTCAAGCGAACAGCATCACATCTCCCGTGACGCGCCGATCACAACAAGCCCATGAGATCCTTCTGAACAGGTGAAAATCCGCTCTCGAGACGAACGTACCTACATTTTGTTGTGTCTTCATGCTGGAGTCTGGACGATGATAGAAAGAACGACCCACGCATTCGTCAAGATCGCATCCCAGATCTGATCCCAGCAGGAGGGCAGATTGGCCAAAGTCGATCGAGAGCGTAAGCCGGCAACGGCCATGGTTCTTGCCCCAGCAACGACGAGGTTCCATCCCGGACGCTGCTCAAGAAGTCTGGCCAGCACGAGCAAGTCCATCAACTCACCTCAGCAGTATATTGACATCCCGTTAAATTCCATCGAAACACCATCTTGTGCACGCATCTGCCTCCTGGCCAGCAAAGACGAAGATTGCAAAAAGGGACGCGCCAGACTCACGATAGGCGCTATTCGAGGGCTTAGACACACCACGGCACCATCCCCACAACAGACAAGCGCAGCCGCCTCAGCGCCGGGTACCTTGCTGCAAGCGTGCATGGCGTCAAGTGTGCTGTCGCGATTGGCCCGTTTCAAGCATGGGCTGGAGATGAGACTGCGCGCCGTTGGATCGCACGGGGCACTTTGATCGTCTTCTAATCAAACGTTTGGTTGGTCTGTGCGTGGGGACCGTTTATGTTTCGTTTCTCCTCTCCATGCTGCATCGTCCGGTCTCCATCTTTTCGTTCTTTGTGAGAAAGAGAGATATCTCGTGAAGTCGTGGTCTGGTGACCGAGAGACTTGGGTTTCGCGTTTTTACGTTCGTTACATACCTACCTGGCTGTGCTCGTTGGCAAGCACACATACACACACACGTACACACCTGTCGCTCGTTTCATGCCGTAGTTGCATTCCACGCTCGCTCGCTCCAATACATCACAAACCCACGAAGAAAAGGACAACACTCTTTTTCTAACACTCCCTCTCCCTGGCCTCGCACACGAAACGCGGAGACTTCCTCGTTCGAGAGACTTGTACTGCATTCCAGTTGAGGCACGGCGCGGCATTTGCATAACAAGAGCTGCACCTACCTCCCTCGCGCAGCAGAAAGGCTGGTAAGCTAGCTCCAACTCCCGCCCTTCAAAACCACATCAAGGATTCCGCGCCAACGACACTTCGATGCAAAGCGGGAACTAATGCAACATCTTCGATAGACTATCTGCGGGCAACCTTCGATCACGATTTGCATTCGCCGGATTTCCCAACCGACTCTTTTCTCTGCGACTGACGACACCACGTACGATCCGGCATTTTTTGGCACCGGAACGTTCATAACAATCGTTGTATTGTGCTTGACACAATATCTGCACTCGCTTTTCACAATTGCTTGCTTGCTTGCTGCGCGGTAGCAACTACGATCTCCTGAACCACTGAATCGCATCGCATACGCTGCAGATCAGCGAAACACTAGACGACCACGACCAATTCTCACACCTCTCCCTACGAATACAACAAAGATGCCCTCACTCGCACACCTCGCCCGCAGAGGCGAGACCACGACTCTCACACCCACCATGGTCAACCTCCTCATAGCGCTCGTCGTCCTCTTCGCCACCATCGCCCTCTGCATCGGCGCCCTGCTCATCTTCCGACAGATGCGGCAGAAAGCCAAGGAACAGGCTCGCCTGCACGAAGAGGCCGGGTTGCCCATGTACTCTGAGAAAGACACCGCCACTACAACTACTCCGAGCTCGTCACGGGGCTCGCGCGGCCTCTTCATCTCGACGGAGAATGCAAGGTTTAATGAGAAGGAGGCGCTTATGCGGGCGGCGAGTACGCCGAGTTCACCGGATGTACCTGAGATCCGGATTACGTTCCCGGAGGAGGTGGATGAGACTGGGAAGAGGACGAGTGGGCGTGTGGTGGTTGTTAAGGTCGGCGAGCATAGTGTGGGCATGGAGCCGGTGCGGGAGGAGGACCTGCCGCCATACAAGCGGGAGGAGGACGCGAGATTCCAGAGTCTGGATTTGGAGAGGATGGGTGGGCTCAAGGAGAAGGAATTGAGGTGATTGTTGCCCAGCGGTGGTGCTTGAGGGGGCATACGAGATACTCTGGCGCGCGCGGCTTATGCCACTTGGGCGGGCGCGCCGCTAATCACGACGTAATGTGTTTTCTGGGGATGGGATTTGGATGACCGCATCCGCCAAGTCAGGATGGAGGCTCGCTTGTCGAGTGCCCAACTCATCCAGTGGCGTCCACGAACTGTACAAAGTAAAATTACTTCTGCTGGACATATGGGAGGATCGAATGAAGGAGTTTGGCGAGCCCACCAGCCGCGGCGACATTATGCAAATGCATGCCCGCTGGAATCAGCTCGCTGGTGGCGTGGATCTTAATGTATGATATCTATTCTGCTTGCTGCTGCTGTTCGGCAAGCCACAAGTCAATTGAGAGAAGGAGAAAAAGATGTGATTCAATCCGTTCTTCCGATGAGCCATTTGACTTATCCCTCGACTGCATGAACGTGTCCTTGCTCGAACTTCTCCTGGGTTCATCACTGATCGAGCGTGCATATACTGATTGGGAATTGACAATGGCTCCAATTGACTCTCTTGGCCAGCTGTGGCATTGAATATCTTCTGTGATCCCGCCAGGGATATCAGCGTCTCAGCAGTGGTACCTGGATGCAAACGGAAATCTTCACTGAATTGTGAACCGTGGTGGACAATCAATCCCGTGATCCCATTCTCTCCTCCGAAGTGGGTCCGCACGTCGCGTCTGCAACCCTGACATCCGCATTTCACGATCCCAAATCATACACACATACATACATACATACAATGCATTGGCGGTAGCAGCATCCCCTTTCCTTCGCCGCTCAGATCATAAACAATGCAAAATGGCAAATCCCCTCCGCCTCCTTCCTCGGCGGAGTACAAGCGCATCAAGGCCGAGTTCGAGAAGATCAAGGCCGTGAGAGCTGCTGAGCAGGCCTCTGGTGCTGCACCTCCTTCAGCGCAGGCGCAAGCGCCGCAAAGGAGTACCACTGCTGCCAATGATGCGGCGAGGAGGCAGGCGGAGGCGCGGTTCACGGTGACGCAGGGGCTGTTGATTGTGTTTCTGGGACTTGTCACGTATGTCTCTCTTCTATACGCCAATGGAAGTGGATGCGACGACTAATATACTACAGGATCCTCCACGTCCTCGGGCTCTACCTCTTCACCTCCGGCTTCCTCCTCACGCGCCTCATCCTCGAAGACAAATCCCAATGCGACGCCCCTCCCATCCCACCCGCCTACGCCAACCACGCTCTCGGCACAGCACAAACCGGCTGCTGGCACCCCAAGTCCTTCGACAAGGCCGTCGTCATCCTCATCGACGCCCTGCGCTACGACTTCACCGTGCCCTTCATCCCCTCACGCGAGGGCGAATCACCGCACCACTACCACGATGCCCTGCGCGTGCTGCACGAGACGGCGGTGCGGAGCCCGCAGAACGCGCTGCTCCTGCCATTCATTGCGGATCCGCCTACGACGACTCTGCAGCGGCTGAAGGGGCTGACGACGGGGACGCTGCCCACGCTCATTGATGCGGGGAGCAACTTTGCGGGCACGGCGATCGAGGAGGATAATCTGCTCCTGCAGTTGCGGGGCGCGGGGAAGAGGATCGTGCATTTGGGCGATGATACGTGGCATGCGCTGTTTCCGGATGTGTTTGAGCCCGGTCTTACGAAGCCGTATGATAGCTTCAATGTGTGGGATCTGCATACGCTGGATAACGGCGTCACGGAGCATTTGTTCCCGCTGCTTGAGACGGGGAACACGACGCAGTGGGATGTGCTTATCGGGCATTACCTGGGTGTTGACCACGCGGGTCACCGATATGGACCGGATCACGCGGCCATGAATGCAAAGTTGCGACAGATGGATGAGGTGCTGAGACGGGTCATTGACGAGCTGGAAGAGGATACCCTCCTCGTGGTGATGGGCGATCACGGCATGGACGCGAAGGGCGATCACGGCGGCGAATCGGATGATGAAGTCGAGGCTGCGCTGTGGATGTACTCCAAGCGTCCTGTGTTTGGACGGGAGAAGCACGAGTCGCCTGCGCCACCACCGACAGCCAAATCAGGCGCAGTCGCCCAGATCGATCTGGTGCCTACACTGGCATTGCTACTTGGCCTCCCCATCCCCTTCAATAACCTGGGCATGCCCATCCTGCAGGCTTTCATCGGGCCCCAGGGCAAGGACTACGAGAATGTGGCTCGTGCATCGCGTATGGCTGCTGCGCAAGTCGTGCGCCACATCAGGGAGTACTCCCTCGCGCGCGACATTGAGGAGGCCTTCGCCCTGCCAAAGCAAGTCTGGGACGTGGCCAACCATCTGTGGGAGGTGACGGACCCGCGCCGGACAGAGAAGCAGAAGTGGCAGGAGGTCGCCGTGGCGTACCGCACGTACCAGACCGAGACGATAGCCGTGTGCAGGGCGCTGTGGGCGCGGTTTGATGTGCCGCGCATGATTAGTGGGGTCGTGGTGTTGAGTATTGCGCTTGTGCTGCTCGTGCTGTACGCGCGTGGTATTAGTGCATTGCGCCTCGCTCTCTCGCCAGGTTTCGTGAA